>JBBBDQ010000840.1:5342500-5457500 GCA_037127315.1 Ascarosepion bandense | reverse complement strand
TTTATTGACTACTGAAATATTTTTATTTAATTCATTTTTGGGAGGAAGAGTTTAATGCATTCTGTTATCAAATGATGACGGTAATATTTACTGTTTTCTTATAGGCAAATGCATTGCCAAGCAGTCAGTACTTTTTGCAATTGAAATTTATAAAATCTTTCTCTTCAAACAATTTTTCAGGAAAAACGGTTTATCAATTCCAGTAGCTGTTTTCACACATTCCAGTAATGATGAAGGTCTCATTTCTAACCTTTGTTTTAAGTTGTATGGAACAATATCTTGATTATGTCATTATTTTCTCTCTGAGTTACATGTGTTAATTCCTCAAGTGATGCACTTTCAGTTATATGATACAAGTCTTTGTTTGTGATCACCTAGTGACATTCAACAATGTATGAAGAAGGAGAATCTTTTCCCAAGACCCTCAGGTTTCAATCACCCAAGGGCATTTTAAGCTATTGATCTTAGAAAGCATTTGTATACAGCTAACAGTTTAGATATTTTTTTATGCCTTATTAAACTTTTGCAGATTATTTAAAGCCAAAAATATTTCTAGATTGCAAGAATCTTTTGGCAATAATAATAATAGTTTACTGATAAGAGACTTACTAATTATCACATAGCTGGAGAAAGAAGAAGTGTATTTATACCATTCCTAAAGGTTTCACATATGTGAATATAATGAACAAAACTGGAATTGCGAATTAGCTCTCAAATCTTCAATTCTGAGCCATTATCCATGACACAACTTCACATCCAACTGACAGTACCTGGTATTCTTAAGCAATTACCCATCTAGGTACTGACCAAGCTCAATATGGCTTAATTTCTATGATCATATGAGAACTGGTGTTTCTGTGTGATATAGCTGTATGTCTGAAGCTTGAACAATCCACCAACAGATATAGTTAATAAAACAAACAAGAAAAGGATAATAATCCAAATAATTCTAGGACTACTTTCATTATTTACGTCCTGATTGATTAACAAATGATTCACTTCTGAAGGCCAATCACAGCTTCCGTGACAAAAGTTCACTTGTGCTTCATTCTTTAGACCCGCCAGTTCAGGCATTTACAGTGAGGAAATGTCATGTTCCTTCTGCTTATCTGAATCACCTTCATTTCTTCTGTACTCTTAATGTAAAAAGACAGCTTTACCCCAATAACTTCTACTTTATGTAACAAACTCCCACGTGGATGCTTCACTGAACACTACAAGTCAAGGATCAACCATTATCTATCTTACTTATCCTCATAATCATCACTTTCTAATCAATCTTTTTTTCATTCATCTCACATACCGCAATCATTGTTACCATTTTACTATCATAAAAATTTTAACAGTAACACTCAAGACTACAATTTTAATCTCCAAGTCAAAAGTCAAACATTATCTATCCTCCTTATCCTCATAGACTTCATCTCTTATCCCCGCCGTTTTTCATTCATATCAGATCCTGCAATCAGCATTACCGTTTTATTTGTAAGCTCTGTCTTGAGTTACTATCGAGCCTTGTATTGGATAAGCTTTAGTATAAGAAAAATATATTTCTAAATAATGTTTGTATATGATATTCTAATGTTTAAAATATATGTTTCTAAATAAATCAATATTTAATTACCTAAATTTAAGAAATAATAGAATAATGTATTTTTTTTCATCCAGTTAGTTTTTACTTCAACAAAAAAAAACAAAAAAAAAAAACAAATAGGCGGCCTGAATTTTAAGGAGAGAAAATTAATTAATGAATTGATGAAAATAATGTCAAGTTTTCAACCATTTTGGAAATAGTAAAATCTGATGTGTTCTAAATGTGTCTTCAAATACTTATTTGCTTATTTGATGTTTTAGTTTTTCTCTCCAATTGCTTCTTGGTGGCATTTCTTTTTTTGATAGATGCGTATTAATAAGAAATGAGAAAATACGTATAATACGCATCCCCTTCTGAATGAATTTAATCACCGATCAACTAAAACTTATTGCAACACAATTTGACAGTACATTTTTTTTCAGAAGGTTTTTATTATTTTATGCATTAATGGGGTGTGTCTGTGTGTGTGTGTGTGTTTGTTGGTTGGTGAAATGCAAAATGGAAGTACGTAGAGAACTGGTAAAATTCATTTAAATATTTATGAACTTGTAAATTCACTTTTTTTTTTCAATCACAAGCATAAAGAAAAGTTTAAAGTAATTACAGCATTCCATAAATTATATGATTCTTGTGATTTTGGTTAGTAAATTCAATATTGCTTGTTGAAATGTTTTTATTAGTGAACACACATATGCATGTCTACAGAGACTCATAAAATTTTCTTGCAGATACCTACTGATTATATATTGATATATATGTGTGTGTGAGTGTGTTAGGAAAATTAATAACAAAGTGGAAAAGATTTTTTTTTTGTGAAATGTTTTGTTCTTTAGGACATCATTGAAGTGAAGATTACAATGATATGGTGCATAGATAACAAAAGACCCGAGGATAGGCTTGAATAGGTTAAGATGTTTAATGTTTAGGAATTATCTAGACTATTGTCTGTTCCACAAGTAAGAGGTGCTTGAAAGGAAGCTTTTGGAGTAGAATGATCAACTTATAAAAAGGAATGAGATAAAGAAAATTAATAACAAAGTGGAAAAGAATTTTGTGTGACATGTTTCATTCTTTAGCACGAAAGTCAACCAATATTTGAGAAGATTCTGCATTTATTAAACAGTATTTTTCAAATGTACAACATGCATCTTTACAAACGTGCCACTGAAAATCAGGTTTGTATGATCCTAAGATGGATCTACAGATGTGATTGCATCTGGACATTACTTCTGATCTTTCATTTAGTCATTTTTTATTTTGTTCTGTGACATCTTTTCTTGTTGGCACAATCTGCAGACATCACCACCATTGTAACTAAAAAACGCCAAGCCTTACACACACGCACATATATTCACGTTTCATGAAAAACTAACATTAAGATAGAAAACAAGAATATATATGCATAATATATTTATATTATTTAATGAAACATGTTTAAATGAAGATATGCTACCTAAATATATAGATTTTATATTACCTGATCCAGCAACTCATCATAATACCAACACTTGGCAATTTAAACATAACCTTGTGAAAAGGCAAATCATAATCTCAAATGAGAACTCTTCATAGAAAAGCATAAGAGAGTACATATACGAAAAAGGCAAATTCACAAAAAGTCACCATCACAAAGATTACACTTACATTATATATATATTCCTGTGTATAAGATTAATGCAGAGAGGTTTTTTTACTTAATTGAGTAGAGTTAAGTGAAACAAGTGGCTCAGCTATGCGACAAAATTTTCTGCAATAATCCCATTAACACTCTATCTCTTCTCCAATATTGAGCACTTTAGGATAAATAATCTGTTTGCCAAAATATCTTTTATCAGTAAAACTACTGAAAAAAACAACAATCTCAGCTATATAATAATTAGGTTGTTACAAAAATAATGGCCACTTTCAGAAATATAATTTTATTCTTGAAAAATAAGCAGTAGAAATGTTGAAATTTGTCAAAAATGAGCCTTGAGCATCTGTGCACCTCTTCAATCAATCAACAAGGTTATTGTTACTCATTAATAAATCATTATTTGCTGTGATGCAATAAAAACATCAAAACCTGATTCCGTTTCTGCTTTGGATTTAAAAGTTTTATCACTTAAAAATGAGCTTAAGTACTTAAAAAATGATAATCAGTGGGTAAAAAATCAGAATACAGAGGATGTGGTAAACTGTGAGTTTTTGCAACATTATTCTTACAGCACATGGCCACACAGTATCATGGAGTAGAATTGGACCACGTTTATTCACCAATGCAGATCTCATTTTTTGCAGGCATGCATTTCGGCAAGTTGATTGCATTAAAGCTCTCATTGGCTTCCAGAAAGCTGTAGCATTTAACATTAATTTGCAGACCACCACACAGTCACCATAATCTTTTGCTGATAAAACATTGGCTTTACAAAATATATGGGGGACTGATCATGATCAAGCAACTGACCTAATTGTTTATAGTTATCATAAAAGATACATTTTCACCACAAGTGAATATTCAGTCAAAAAAAGGGATCATTGAGTTTAGGCAGAAAGAGCATCAAGCACACTTCAAAAATCGTAAGTATTTGATTTTTATTGAGATCATGAGAAATCCATTTCTCAAGCTTTTTCACCTTGCCATTACTCTGGAAATGGCGTGAGACTGTTTCAGTGATAACATCGAGCATCTGAAACAATTCTCCAACAATTTGACGCGGGTTTTTCTTAACAACTACAAGTAGTTATTTATTACAAAGACTGCATGACCATCTTCTAACTTCTCATTCTTCAAGGCTTTCATCACCAGTATGGAATTTCTGGAACCACCTTCGTACTCTTTGATCACTAATAGACCTATCTTCCCATGTTCTGTTGATATTGGCAGAAGTTTGGGAGACATTTTGCCCAAGTTTGAACTCATGCAAGAAAAGTAAACAAAGATCATGTTTGACATGTTCATAATTAAAGGCTTCTATGTTCAAGAATATTTCTGTCTGAAAAGAAGTTAAAAATTATTCAAAAGCGTGCATTAATTATGATGCAAACCAAAAATCACCAAATATATACGTTGATTGCTAACAACATAAAATGGCTTTTAAAAATACAACACTTCAAGCAACCATTATTTTTGGAAGAACCTAATAAATATATGTATACATATATATATATATATACACCTCTACATAGTAATATATACATATATATATATATAGCTCTATATAGTAATATATCTATATACAGTGCGATATAGTAACATATATATACACAGTGCTATATAGAAACATTAAATATATATATATATATATATATATATACAGTGCTATATAGTAACATATATATATATGTATATACAGTGCTATATAGTAACATTATATATATATATATATATAGCGCTATAAAGTAACATTTCTTAAGCTGCACCATTCAAACTTTCTAGGGACACATATCTACAGGGAAGCCAGGTCAACACAAACTTTTTGAGTTTAAGTTCAGTAATTTTAATTTTCACACTTTTTGGCCAATGGTGCAGATTGTTTACATTTGCTCCATAAAACATCTAAGATCTAAGATTGTTGCTACATTACGTCACAGAAATCAAATCACATGTGTCAAACGTGACTAAAATATTTTGAAAAAAAAAATTAGCCTTTATATTTAAAAAAACGTTTTAAAAATGTGAATATTTTTCCCTATAATTTTGAAACAAAAGAAATATTTAAAAGAAAAAATTTCTGAATTGATAGCATACTCCTCCCACGTCTATTGAACTGGAGTAGAGGCTTGCCCCTTGTTTCCTGTTTTGGATGTGGTTTCCGGCTTTCTCTTCTCTATCTTCAGACCTTGGTATTGGTGCTTCCGTGAGTTTCCTGCAATCTGGCCGGTTGGTGGCAACAGCTCATCACTGTGAGGGTACCGGGTTGGCAGTTTCCTGGTTGCTGCTTCCGACTGGTAGTTAGGAGCCCTAACTCTTGCGTAGCATCAAGAGCGGCTGCTCTGATCAACAGTTGTATAATATCGGGGTTCTTGTAGTGCCATGTCGCGCATGGATAGGTGTCCCTGCAAGCGCTTTCGGTGGGCAACCCCGAGGCCACACCATGTTGCAGCCCTAGCCAATTTCCCTCCCAGCACAGATCGTGGATAATGACCACCTGTATCCTCTACCTTAGGTCCATTTCTACAAACAGAATCATGACTAAACAAATCAGAAATGACCCTAAACCAGTTAAATCCAAACCACCTAAACCCATTAACATTTCCTTCACTAATATCCGGGGCATTTGTACTAACTTTCCTAGTGTAGAAGCGTTCCTGCATGAAAAGTCCCCTGACATCCTTGCGCTCTGTGAAACTAACCTCAACTCAGCTATTCCCTCCTCTGACCTCTTCATCCCTGGTTATCTTCCCCTTTTAAGGAAGGATTCCACTGTCCACATGCATGGGCTGGGTGTCTATGTCAGCAAACACCTCCCCATAGCTAGGGTGAGTTCACTCGATTCTACTGACCACCAATACATATGTCTCTGCCTGTCTCTCCTCAGTTTGGTTAGTTACCTATTCTTTCTTTACCGTTCTCCCTCCTCTCCTGACTGCTCCCTACTAGATAGCATTGCTGACGACATAGATAAGGCTATTTCCTATCACCCATTCGCCCACATATTTGTATTTGGAGACCTCAATGCCCATCACTCTGAGTGGCTTGAAAATGCCGTTACTGATCCAGCAAGCATTCACGCCATGAACTTTGCTATTTCCCAATCTCTTACGCAAGTGGTGGACTTCCCTACTCGCTTCCCAAGCACTCCCTTGGGTCATTCCTCACTGCTAGAGATATGTTTCACCTCTGCGCCTGACGCCTGTCAAGTCCCGCAGCTTTGCCCTCTCGGCAACTCCGACCACGCTGTAGTCTCTCTCAGGATTTCTTTCCAATCTCACTCCCCCCAGGAACCCCCTACCTATAGGACCTCCTACCTCTACCAAAAAGCTGACTGGGATGCCTTTCGCGATTTCCTCTGCAACGTCCCTTGGGGAAAAGTGTTCGACCTATCAGTTGATGACTGTGCCTCTGAGGTCTCGTCATGAGTGAAAGCTGGCATTGATGCCTTCATACCCACCAGGAAGTATTGCTTAAAACCTCATTCCTCTCCGTGGTTCTCACCAGCCTGCTCAGCCTCCATTGCCCACAGGAACCATTACTTCCGTCTATTCTGGAGACAGTCAACTGATCACAATAGGCACCTCTGAGTGCTTTGCCCACAGATTCTCATCCAACTCCACATTCGACTCATCCGGAGTACACCCACCCGACTTCCCTATTAGAACTGAGGCCAAACTGCTTGACATATATATTACCCCAACAGTAGTATCCAGAGTAATTTCAAAACTCGACCCCGATAAGGCGTGTGGAGACGATGGAATCCCGGTGATAGTCCTTAAGAGGTGTGCTCCTGAACTTTCCCCTGTCCTCTCTAAACTATTTAACTACTGCCTTTCTGCTTCCTGCTTTCCTGCATGCTGGAAGTTCTCTTCAGTCATTCCTGTATTTAAAAATTGTGGTGAACCCTCTGACCCATCCAACTATCACCCTATCAGTCTTCTACCAATATTCGGGAAAGTATTCGAGGCTATAATCAATGCAGAAATGGTTCATCATCTCACCACCCACAAACTGTTCTCCGACAGGCAATATGGATTCCGCTTTGACAGGTCCACGGCCGACCTGCTAACAACCGTAACAGAGTACATGCTACAGTCCCTTGATGAGTCTGACGAGGCTCGCGCGGTTGCTCTGAACATCTCCAAGGCCTTCGACAGGGTTTGGCACTCTGGCCTCCTATGCAAACTACGCGGTTATGGTATTACCGGTCGCCTGCTTGACCTAATCCAATCTTTCTTAAATAACCGCAAAATAAAGGTCGTTCTGAATGGGCGTGCCTCTTCGTCCTACAGCATGAATGCTGGTGTCCCACAGGGCTCTATCCTGGGCCCAATGCTCTTCCTTATTTTCATCAATGATCTCCCAGATGAGATCAAGTCCCAAGTAGGCATCTACGCAAATGACACTACAATATACTCCTGCACCAGTAAGAAACCTGTCGTGGGGGACAGACATAATCTCGCTGCTGACCTTGAACGGGATCTACACTCTGTGGTGAACTGGGGCAAGAAGTGGCTTGTCAACTTCAATTCGTCTAAGACCAAGCTGTTATCTGTCATCCATTACAGGCAACCTCTCCTGCCTCCCATAAGCATGGACCAAGCGATTCTCCAGGAGAGTAATACACTACGCCTCCTCAGACTTACCCTGTCCTCAGATCTCAAATGGAACCACTATATTGAATCCATAGCAAAATCTACTGCTAAGAAGGTTGGGTCACTATGTCGATCCAGGATGTTTTTTCCACCTGAATCCATCCTGCACATATACAAGTCAACCATTCGTCCGTGCATGGAGTACTGCTGCCATTTATGGTCAGGTGCCCCTGCTGTTCTCCTCAGTGTTCTTGACAGGCTCCAAAGGAGAGTCTGTAATGTGATAGGTACTGATCTGGTGGCTCGACTGCAGCCACTTCCTCATCGTCGAAATGTGGCCTCCCTTTGTCTGTTCTATAAATACTTTCATGGCTTCTGCTCAGATGAACTTAAGTCACTGATGCCTCCTCAACAGGTGTTTACTCGTGCAACCAGACTGACAACTGGGTCTCACCCATTCACAGTCAGGTTAGCCAAATGCAGACGACAATTCTATTCCTGCAGCTTCTTCTCTCGCACTTCAAGCCTGTGGAACTCGCTCCAGTATTCTTGCTTTCCTGATGGCTACAACCTCCAGAAATTTAAATGCAAAGTCAATACTCATCTACTAACCACTGGACTCTAGCTCTCTCCCCACCCCTGTATAACCTTCCCTTTCTCTCCACCTATGTATCTGATATTGCACCTGCTTTCTCAGCTTTCTATTGTTCCTTTCTAACTAGTTTGTACTCCTCACTCTTTTCTAATTAATCTTTTTACATTTATGTAGCCCCCTGCACATCAGTGGCGTTTCCGCCTTGCTTGGGGTGAAATGATTAAAAAAAAAAAATAATAGTTTCTAAATTTATACATTTTTAAATATTCTTCAAAAATTTCTGAACTGTGAGAGTAATAGTTTTTATATTTCTAATTTCAGTCAAACAAAATAAATAAATTTAAATCAAATCGCACATCTGTTATTAAAAAAAAATCAGCCTTTATATTTAATTTTTATTCTGGCGTTTTAAAAGTTCATTTGGTCAACAAAAAAATGTGAATATTTTTCCCAGTAATTTTGAAACAAAAGAAATATTTTTAAAAAAAATTCTGAACTGAGAGCATAGTAGTTTTTATATTTTTACATTGTTAAATATTCTTTGAAAATTTCTGTACTGAGAGTTTCTGTACTAATAGTTTTTATATTTTTAATTTCAGTAAAAAACAAAATAAATAATTTTTATTTTTATGTTAAATACATTTAGTCAACAAAAAATGTAAATATTTTCCCCTGTAATTTTGAAACAAAAACAAACACAATATTGTTTACAATGTCACACAAAACATCAAATCATGTTTATGCAATACAAAAGAAAATAGATTTTTTTAATGAAATTTTTTAACAACTTTTAAAAACAAATTTTTATATGACTGAGTCCTACTACTAAAAATGTTCTGAGTTGCACGGGCAATGCCAGGCTATGATGCTAGTATATATATATATATATATATAAAGTTCTATATAGTAACAATATATATATATATATATATATATATATATAAATATATATAGTGCTATATAGTAACATATATATTTATACTGGGTGTTGCAGCAAAATCCGACACTTGATACCAGGCTATGTTGCTAGTATATATATATATATATATATATATATATATAAATAAAGTTCTTTATAGTAACAATATATATATATATATATATATATATATATATATATATATACATACCTATTAACATATATATTTATACTGGGTGTTGCAGCAAAATCCGACACTTGACAAAAAGAAAACAAACTAGGCAATAAAAAGAAAAGTTTTATATGCAGAGACCTGACAGTTTATTTAGCAGCAGTTAGATTTACATACTACATTATTTTTCAATGTAACCACCGCCAGTGGCAATGACCATCTCAAGGTGGGCACAAAATGAGTCACACACCTTGATGACCATGTCCTTGTCCAAGGTAGCGGACGTCCTCCCCACCACTCTCACCAATGGCAGCATTCAGAAAGTCAACTGTGTTGTGAGTGTGCTTGTTGGTCTTGGCCTCGATCATGCCCCAGAATAAATAGTCAAGAGGGCATTGCTGAACAAGCTCAAGCATGAGTCCGCCCAGTTGCTGAGGTTCTTTTCTGATGAAAAGAATTTCATCCAAGACCAGATGAGCAACAGGCAATATGATGGGTGGATCTGCAAAGACATCAAGGAGGTTCCCGTTGTGAAGCATACAAAGTTACCCTCCTCTGTCATGGTCCTTGGCATCATCTCTCGCGAGGGGACGTCATGCCTCCATTCTTTTTCAAAAGGGCCTGAGAGTCACCGCAGAGATCTACTGAGGTGCTAAGGAGCATGGTGAAACCCTAGCTTCCAACAGAACTCCACTCCTGCACACAATGCCAAGACAACCCAGGTGTGGCTGCTCACCAATGTTCCTCACCACTGGTCGCCGGACTTGTGGCCACCCTACTCACCTGACTGCAACCCCCTTGACTATAAAAATATACTTTTATAGTAAAGATTTCAGCAATACCTCTTTTCAAGAAGAAAATATTAACAGCAATTCATTTTGAAAGAACATTGAAGGAAAAATATTACCAGCAATTTTTTTGTGAAAAAGATGTACAAGCACTCCATCTGACCCTTAACAAAACCCTTTTTACAAAAATATGTCAATGAAACCTGATCTACAAACAGCTTTTCAAAAATACAAACCCAGAAGACATCTTGAGTATTTAAAAAAAAATTCTTCATGAAAATTTGACTAAATCAACCATAGTTGATAATAATCCACAGTGGTTGATCTGTCGTTAAACAAAACTCAAACTCAAAACAAAAATTTAACCGCAATAAATTTAATTTAACCGCAATAAATCTAATTTAATATAATTTAATATTTATATTTAATAATTTAATTATTTAATTTAATAATAATTTAATAATAATTTAATATTTAATATTTAATTAATTTAATAATAATTTAATAATCCACAGCAGTTGATATGTCGTTAAACAAAACTCAAACTCAAAACAACAATTTAACCGCAATAAATTTAACTACAATAATTTAATTTAACCGCAATAAATTTAAACAAAACTCAAACTCAAAACTCCACATTTATTATTTAATAATCTTTGCTTAGACTGGCAGATTAACACAAATATAGGATTTGTGTGAGGATCAAACCTACTATAAATGTAAACCTACTATAAATGTAAACTGATTTTACTAGCTGAGTTCTATAACATGGAAGTTTACAGAATACACACAATCCTATCATGTAGTATACAATTTTTCAACTAATAATGTTTGCATAAAGGAAATATTATTACCTACTATAAAAAAAAAGGTTAGTTAGTTTGTTGTGGTCATTAGTTCTCACAAACTTCTGTCTGCCAGAAAATCAAAAGAAAGTAAAGAAAAAGAGAATGAAGTGGTAAACAAAATGGACTAAAAATAGTAAAGGAAAATGAATAAGAGAAAAAAAAAATTAAAAAATGACAACTGGAGTGAAGATATGAATAAAAATAAAAGATTGATTGATTTGTTAATTTTTATGGCTTATCAACCTCTCCTGGTTATTTAAAGCAAGAAAATATTTTTAGATTCTAAGATAATATTGATTTCCTGAGGGGAGAAGGGGTAGATTGTTCCTCCTCCAAGTGTATTTGTGAGTAAATGAATATAACAAACTGGAATTGAAACTTGGCTCTCTGATTTCCAATTCTTAGCTATTATCCATTGCACCACTCATGCATCCAAGTTTACAGCATCTGATATTTTCAAGTGGTCACCTATTTGTAATAGTTACTGATGGGTGAAATAAATAGTAAATAGAATGTTTTGTTTTTTACAGCTTATCAATCATTTGCAAGTTATTTAATGCCATAAAATATTTCTTTTTTAGATGATAATGATTTATTGATAGAAGTCTTACTAATTAACCCATACATGGGAGAGAAGTTGATTCACATCATTACCAAGGGTATTTGCGCATAAGTGAATATAACAAACTCAAGTGGAATTGAAACTTGGCCCTCTGATTTCTAATTCTAAGCTGTTATCTATTACATCACCCTTTTGTCCCGAGCTTACAGTACCTGGTATTCTCAAGCAGTCACCCATCTAGGTACTGATCAGGATCAATACTGCTTAACTTCAGTTACTGTACAAGGAAGAGGAAAATAAAGTAAAAGAGAAAAGGAAGTAGAGCAAATGAGATGAGTTAAAAAGAAAAGAGAAAGATAAGAAAAGTCAATGAGTTAAAAAAAAAGAAAAGAAAAATTATAAGGATGAAGAGTCAATGAAAGTGAAAAAGAATAGAAAAGCAAAAAGAAGAGAAACGAGAAAGAAAAATGAGAAAAAAAGAGGATAAAAAAGAAAAAGTTGAAATAAGAGAAAATACTAAGAGACCAAATATAAGAAAATGTAAGATAAACAAATCAAGAAAGATAAGAAAAATAAAAGAGACAGACAAATCAAGAAAGATAAGGAAAATAAAAGAGATAGACAAATCAAGAAAGATAAGGAAAATAAAAGAGATAGACAAATCAAGAAAGATAAGGAAAATAAAAGAGATAGACAAATCAAGAAAGATAAGGAAAATAAGAGATAGACAAATCAAAAAAGATAAAACTAGAGTAACCAGAGAAAAATTAAATTAAATAAAGAAAATTTGAGAAAAAGTGAAAAATTTAGAAAAAAAAAATTGTTATTGAAAGGATTGAATAAATAGAAGCGGTAATTTTATTTTTTCTTACTCATATAATTTTATTCATCTTTTTGTTTTTACATTTGGTTTTGGAGAAATTTTCCCTTGGTGCCCACAATGAACACTTTGCAATAATGTTGTATCCACACTGAATTAATGCAGACATTTTGTTGGCTAATTACAGATGCACAGATGAGTGGAAGGAAGGAATGGCTAACGACTTTCCCTAATGAGACCCTGCCAATTTTGCAGTACTTCACACATTAAAACAAACGGAAGCAGGAGGGGCAAGCAGCAATTAATGAGTGACGATTTACAACAAAGAAAAACAAAACAAAAAAATGGAAAGCGGGGATAGAATAAAAAAATGGTAAATGGAGTGGGAAAACTGTTCAAGTAGGTGAAAATGATAGGAGCTGATTAATTTTCAAGGTACAATAAATGGGAGGAGGAAAAAACAAATAACAACACACATAAGAAAAGAAAAAAAATATTTTTTTTACACTTTTTTCAAACATTTAAAAATCACTCCCAATAATTCTGTCTTTCCAGTCAAATCTTCTTGAAAGCAAGAATACAGAAAATAAAGTATTAAATTAATTGAAAAGAAGAAAATTATTAATTGGTAAGATACAGATATTTTCTAATGTTTAAGGTACTTATCTTTAAGTCAATCAGTTTGAAATAGTGTCTTTGTAAAATGAGAAAAAAAAATATTAAAAAAAGTTTTAAAAATTAATTTTTTATACTGGTTTGAATCAGCTTGATTGTATCCTGAAAAAAAAAAAACGAAAATTATTTCCATTACTAGCTTCAGAATGTGGGCAATCATGGCTCTACACAACTTCCTGTCTTATTGGTATTTGTCTATACTTCTGAGATGAAGTAGTATTTACATTGTTCAAAGTGTTGTTCTCATCTGTATTGCCATGTTTACAACACATGGCCCCAGTAGATATAGGCGTTGGTTAGTTCCAGTGACTTGACCAAAAGAATTCTGAGTTCAATACCTGGCTACAGCAGTGGTGAACAAATAACTTAGTGAGTTGAGTTAAAGGGAGATAATTACATGACATCCAGAACTATTACACATGGAATAAGAATGACATACCCAAGTGATTGAAATGAAGGGTTTGGTTTAAAATTCCTAGCACCTAAAGAAGGCTAGATCATACAACAGCCAAAATGTTGTAAACATGGCAATAAAAATGACGACAACAGTCCAAACAGTGTAATGAATGTTCCTATCTCTTTACTGTTCCTCCCAATACATGTTCTTCCATTTGTTTCCATAAGTTACTTGATCTGTCACTCTTGCTTTCAATATATCCTACGAGTGTCAAGTTCAGATTGCTTTCCATATCATATACACTACCAGCCATAATTATTAGGCCACCCCAGTTTTTTAAATGAAATGATGTATTTCATACTATTTTTTAATGGATAATTCTAAATGAAAATAGAATGGTTCTTTTGTTATTATTACTTTACAAAATTTTACAAGACAAGGAAGCAAAGATGAACTCATCCGAATCATCCTAAATTTTCTTCATTCTTTCATTGATGAAACTGCAATATAAGTAGTTATTAAATATTTATAAATTCATTTGATGCACATGTTATAGTGCAGTATTAACAAAAAAAAACAGTCTATTTTCATTGATAATTATTCACTTGGCAATAAATACTAAAAAATAGCATGAAATACATCATTTTTTTAAACACTGGTCTGGCCTAATAATTATGGCCAGTAGTGTACTACAAAAACTTAATCTGTTTCTTTCTAATTCTAAGTGCAGGTGTCTTTTTTTTTTTTGTTTACAGTTTCTTTAAAACTTCCTAGTTGCTCACATGTTCTCTCCATGGTATTCCCAGCATCCTCTAATAAGCTATTCATCTGTGATGAGATTGTCCAACATTTATCTGATATTACAAAGCAGTTACATATTCATCCTGTTCCTAATGAAATTGTCCTTCAGTATTTGTCTATATTTCTGAGTTAAGTTATTATAATCATTTACACTATTTACATTACATTCTAGTTCCAGGGGTCATGCCTCTTCCAGATTTCTCAGTATAAATTAACTCAACTTTCTAAGTTTTTTGTTCATATTGAACTGACACCTCTTTGGGTCAAGTCACTGAATCCAACCAACACTTTTATCCACTAGACTATGTGTCCTTGAAGACATCAGTGTATGAATTTTTGAGACTTATAAACTTAATGTCTTAGTAACAATTTTTTTTTTGCCAAAGTTCATATAACAATCTTATTGTATGTAACTGTTTTTCTCTAGTAGTCCATATTCAGTCAACCAGTTAAGTGCCATACGTGATACATACTTGGGCGATCGTGTCTCAGAAGAGACATGACTGACTATCCCGCAGTAGGTTGCCATTACTTTCTGCAGTAGAATGATTGCCAGCCAAGGCTATAGAACCCAATCTGTCCTGTTATTTAACTCATAACTGGAGGGAAGAGACGAATTAATACCTTTCCCAAGGGCATTTGTGTGTAAGTGAATGCAAGGAATTCAATTGGAATTTGAACATGGCTTCCTGATCTCTTTTTCCAAGTATTATATAATTTACTTTTATATCCTTATTTTTCCTTGATAAAATCTCCTATGAAGTTTTAAAATAAAAAGTCATTTCACATTTAAATTTTTTCTTACCATTGTTCTGATTATGCTTGCTACTGTGTATATGTATATATATATATATATATATATATTGATTGTTTAATTACTAACTTTTTGGTCATAATAAAATTAGACCAGTGCACATTTGTATTAAAAAGTGTTCAATACAATTATATTGTAGAACTTTTAAATATTCTTCATTTGTAAATGAGTTATTACACAACCTAATAACTGATTTTACCGTTTACCATTTTTTTAAGAACACTCACGTAATGGTGATTTTTTGAAAGCTCACGTGAAAGTTAGCAATTATGCTATTCCCAAACAAAAATGGAGTATTGAATGTAAGAACAGAAATTATGACTAAGTGTAGCCATACTAAAAATACCTATTAGGTTCATACAATCATAGATGAAAATGTTATAATTTCTTGTAATTTTAAAAATTGCATGTTCAAAAATTTCCCATCACGTGAGCATTCTAAAAAATATGGTAAATGTTAAAATCAGTTATTGCAAATCACCTGAAGACACCACATGGTAGAAACCTAACTCATTTACAAATTAAGTATATATATATATATATACAGTAGAAACCATAAAGATCAGAATGATGTCAAAAAAAAGTCTAAATATGAAATAACTTTTTATTTTAAAGTTTCAAAGAACATTTTATCAAGGAAAAGTAAGGATATAAAGGTAAACTATATAATTCCAAAATATAAAACTTAATAAACTTATTTTCATAAAATTATAAGAATAATTATATAACATTAAAAAAAATTAGAACAACAAAAATATCAGAATGATTAAATAAATCTATAAAATTTAATAATTTTTTTGCATTATTGAAAATTTTTTAGGGTAAGAATATAAAATAAGGTATTTTACTAAACTTTACTGTCTTTTGCATTGTAAACATGGCAAAAAAATCTGTGACATTATTGGAACTTAAAAAACTGATAGTCAAATTACGTAATGAAGATAAACTCTTCATTGGGGATATTTCAAAGAGTGTGGAAAAATCTAAAAGTGTTATTCATAGTATTTTAAGAAAACTTGAGGAAACTGGGTCATGTGAAGCCAAGAAAATACCTGGCAGGCCTAGAAAAACTACTGCAAAGAGAGATGGATTGGTAAAGAATAAAAAAAAGGATCGATTTGCGACAGCAACTGCTATCTCTAAAAGAGCTAATGCTAACCTTGGTATTAAAATATCAAGAATAAATACAGCTGGTTGATTAATTGCAGTTCTCAAATTAGATACATGTTTCTTCAATATCTCTTGTTCATTAAGTCTTCGGGGAAACACTATTTCCCAAAGACTTAATGAAATAAATCTGAACAGTCAAGTAGCCTCTATGAAACCTTACATTTCTAAAAAGAATCAAATGAGCCGATTGAAATTTGCCAATGAATAAGTCATATAAACAGAAGAACAGTGGGATTGTGTTCATTTCAGTGATGAATCAAAGTTTAACCTGTTCAATTGTGATGGGAGAAGGTTCATTGGATGCAGTCCTAAGGAATTATATTCGCTTCCGTGCAATAAAAACAGTGTTAAATTTGAAGGAGGAAGTGTGATAGTGTTTGACATGATTTCAACTGCTCGTATGAGACCTCTTGTTAGGCTACATGGTAAAATTAACTGTGTACGAAGAGATATTGAAGAAACATGTATCTAATTTGAGAACTGCAATTAATCAACCAGCTGTATTTATGCAAGATAATGCACCATGTCACACAGCAAAGTCTGTTAAGACATTCCTTTCTGAAAAGGATGTCCTATTGAGAATGTTTGGAAGTTACTAAATGAAAGAGCTAAGGAAAAGAATTCAACAGACATCGAAGAACTATGAACTAATTTGAAAGGAGAATGGGAGAAAATATCTAAATAAATAATAAATAAATAATTCGCTAATGTAGCAAAAGATGTCAAGCTGTTATTGAAGATAAAGGCTTACATATCAAGTACTAATGAATTATGAATGCTATTTTTATTTGAATACAATGTATCCATTATAATAGTATGATTTTGTTAATCATTTTGATGTTTTTGATCATCTATTTTTTCGAATGTTATATAATTATTCTTATAACTTTATGAAAATAAGTTTATTGAGCTTTATATTTTGGAATTATATAATTTACCTTCATTTCTTTATTTTTTCTTGATAAAATCTTCTAGGAAGCTTTAAAACAAAATGTTATTTCACATTTAGACTTTTTCTTAACATTGTTCTGATCTTTATGCTTGCTACTGTATATATGGATATACATGTACATGTTTATATATTTATATATATATCTCCAAGTGAATAAAGAACAAAGAAAAATTTACAACGTCCAAAACATTAATTTAAAACAGTGCTCGATATATAATATAGATCTGTGAACACCACCTGATGAGACATTGTAATTTCAATGTTGAAACAAAATGTACACTTTGTAGTGGATAAAAAAATTTGTACATGTTACAAAGTATATATATATATATATATATATATATATATATATATATGGATGTCCATGTACACTACCAGCCATAATTATTTGGCCACCCCAGTTTTTTTAAAGACATGATGTATTTCAGACTATTTTTAGTATTTATTGCCAAGTGGATAATTCTAAATGAAAAAAGAATGGTTCTTCTGTTATTATTACTTTACAAAATTTTACAAGGCAAGGAAGCAAAGATGAATTCATCAATGTCTCTTTCACATGTTCCAGATTGTGAAAGTGTTGCTGAGGCATTTAAAATCATTGACAACATTGACAGCAAATCCTCCATACAGATAACAATTTTCAGTGTTTCTTGTCCAGGTACAGGCTGCAAAAGTATCTTCATTTTGTCTGTATTCACTTCTATGCCAAAGCAATAATAGATTTTGGTATTGTTAGCCAAAAAATGCTGAAGGTAAGCAATAGAGAATGTAAGTGTGAGATATTGTTGCATAGATACTGAAACACCAGGATAGTTGTATTGGATGTTACGAATGACACACATTTTCGTAATAAAAATTTGTCATAAATAATCAGGCCAGTAGATATAAATATACTAGCAGTATAGCCCAGCGTTGCTTGGGTGTAATGAAAGCTCTAAAACTAATCCATGGTCCTGGAGCTCAGACTCAGCCTAAAGAATATTGGTGTGAAGTTTGGTGAAAATCAGATAAAAATTTTGTATTTGTATAAAGGACATACAGACAGATAAACAGACGCACACACAAACATCTTGCCTTTTATATATATATATATATATTATTGATTTTCTGCACTATTGTAAGAACTGCAACCTTAAAACTTCTGAATATCGTATCTTATGTCTTTATCTATGAGTGTATCAAATTTGATTAAAATCAGACCACTCCTTCTATAACCCAATTTTTTCGATTATCAATTTTTGATATTTATCAGGGGTACCTTGACACAAAACCTAGCTAAGAACACTCACAGACACTTATAGTACAACTGTGTAAATTTTCAAGAAAATTGGTTCAGCCATTTCGGTGTCTATAGGTAATGGATACACACAGACACACACACACACACACAGACAAAGTTTTGTTTATAAATAAGTTTAGATTAGATAATACTGTTTAATTAAAAACAGAATATCTACTTAAATATGAGCATTGATAAAAAATAATGTTCAAACAATTCATTTCAAATTGTCAGTTGTTTATAACCAAGTTTCGTTAAAATTCATTAATTTCCATAACATGTTTACATTTGTTGACATTATGATACATTTCAAAGCAGATATGGTTGTTGCGATGAATCGAAAATTGTGTTATATAGGCTTGATTAAAACCTCGTTTAGACTGGAGGTCATTCATGGTCGAGCGGTCTAAGACATTGCCAGATCAAATGGTAGCTTCCCCTATGTAGATAGGGGTCGCAGGTTCAAATCCTGCCAAATGACACACATTTTCGTAATAAAAATTTATCATAAATAATCAGGCTAGTAGATATAAATGTATAATACTGTTTAATTGAAAACAAAATATCTACTTAAATATGAGTATTGATCAAAAATAATGTTCAAACAATTCATTTCATACATATATACACATATCAATATATATACATACATAAACACATACACATATATGTATATATGCATATATATATTTATATATGTACATACATGTATATATATACATATCTATACAGACATACATACATATGTACTTATACATACACATTATTCATGTACTTATACACACATTATACATTTAATTATACATATCCACACATTATTCATGTACTTATACACATACATTATACATTTAATTATACATATACACAAACATATATATATATATATATTTATATTTACTGATACATATATACATACATACATATTATTATGTACTTATATATATATATATATATATATACATACACATTATCATGTACTTATACATATACATGAACGTATATATATATATATATATATATATGTATCTGCAGAAATATTGCTTTAAATAGAAATACTCAAACATGTAATTATTATGTCTGTAATCACACAACCAAGACAAGATAACCAGTGGGGAATAAACAAACAAGGGTAGGAAATTGTATTCTTTTACCTTCCCCAACCCCATTTATTTTTGTATCAAACTTCCTATGAATATGTGTGTGTGCGTGTGCATGTGCGTACTGCGTATATCTGTTTGCATGTCTATCTAGCAAATCAGAGCACGTTCATATCTGTCTATCACTCTCAGTCTGCTCAAATGTATTGATTTGTCAAAATCTTTCCATGTTCTTCTAACTCATTATATTCATATATAATTAGCTATTTCAATTTATCTCATATGCACACATACCTACATATATATTTTTGTCTTTTCTTCTTTTATGTGTTGTGTTCCTTCAGGAGGTGAATAATCTTGGTCCTCCACAACTTCCTGCTCCTTGTAGCTCTCAGCATTGTTGACCTGTTACCATTCCTTTTTGTTTCTACACTGTCATATATTCACTCCTCGAGGATGTCACTCTATTTCTTTCTGCAGTTTCTGCTTTCAATAAATGAGTGTTAAATCCTCAAAGCACTCTTTGCCCATGACAGAAATTTCAACTTTTTCAATGATTTATGATTTTAGACATGTGTTCAGTTAGTTATAAATTTCTTTAAAACTTCCTCATGGCTCACATATTCAGTCAATATTTAGAAAGCTATGTTTGAATTTTAGTCAAATTCATTGCATTCACTTATGCACAAATACCCTTGGGAAAGGTATGAATCCATCTCTTCTCCCTCCAGCTTGGGTTGAATAGTAGGACAGCTTGGATTTTATAGACTTGGTTGGCAACCAGTCTATTGCAGAGAGAAATGGCAAGCAGGAATATCTTCTGCCTAGTCAGTCATGGATTGAAGGAGACATGATTGCCCAAGCATGTATAATGTATGGCACTTAACAGATTTTATGTATATATATGTGTGTGTGTGTGTGTGTGTGTGTGTGTGTATTGTGTGGGTGTATATTTAGGCAGCATATCTTCATAACAGTCAACCACATTGGTTATGTCTTAATTATATTAATTATGTGTTATATGGTGTGTGTGTGTGTGGTTATATATATAGAGAGAGTATATAAACATTTTGTATATGTTCATATTTTGATAAACATATTGTATTTGTTCTTTTTCTTATCATATGTACCTACCTATACATAGAAAAGTTTAGACTTGTAAAGTAACTATATATATATATATATATATATATATATATATGAAGAAACAATAGAAAATAATGTACCTATCTAACACGTTTTATCTCCTGAGGGACTTTATCAAAGCAATGTAGTATTTATTATGTTAAGCGTGTTTATATTTACAGAAAGGAGTATGTCATTGGTTTAACAAGATTTAGAAATTTGAGAATGTTCATCAAGCAGTTGAAAGGTCAGTCAAAACATGAAGAATGAATAATGTGTCCTAATTCAATATCTGGTAAGAAGTAAACTGTGCAAGTAACTTTCAAATAAAATATTATATATATATATATTAGTGGCAATATAATATCATCTATTTTTTTTATCCAGAAATATTTGCCATTCATTGACTGAGCTGTCAGTAATGTTTTGGTTGAAATTTATGAAATTTTTCTCTTAAAATAATTTTTCAAGAAAACAGATTTGTCAAGTCCAGTAGCTATTATCCCTCTTTACAGTATTGGCAGTGGTTTCCTTCCTAAACTTTTATTTGAAGTAATGTGGAACATCAACAACTTGATTAAGTCATTATTTTTTTTATAGTTACAACTGCTATTGATAATCCCTAAGTGATATGGTTTCTGTTGTGCTACAATTCTCAAATGCTCTTCCACAATGTTCAAAGAAGCAGTTTTCATCAAGATCTACAGGCTCCACTTCACTCAGAGTTATTTTTTTATTTTGATCTTAGAAAGTGCTTGTAAACAGCTGACAGTTAAGGTATTTTTGAATGGGTTTGGTACCATGAATGACAAATATGTGAAAGTCTGAATCTGACGAGGCTATTTAAGAACATGACTCAAATTTTCAGATTAGTGTCTTGCTTTTGTAGCAGTTACCAGTGTCAGACAAAACTACCTCTAGCACAGCCTACTCTCTGTTTAATTTCTTTTCTCTAATATATATATATATATTATGAGGACACTGAAAAGTTTTTTGCCTTTTTTATGAAAAAATTCTTCACAACATTTTTAGGCTTGGTTGTTTATTATAAACTTAGGGTCAGTCAGTTAAGTGCCATACGTGATACACACTTGGGCGATCATGTCTCGAAAGAGACATGACTGACTGGGCAGAAGATTATCCTGCAGTAGGTTGCCATTGCTTTCTGCGGTAGACTGGTTGCCGACCAAGGCTATAGAACCCAATCTGTCCTGCTATTTAACCCATAACTGGAAGGAAGAGACAGATTAATACCTTTCCCAAGGGTATTTGCGCATAAGTGAATACAATGGATTCAACTAGAATTCGAACTCGGCTCCCCGGTTTCTCGTTCTGAGCCGATATCCACTGTACCACAACTCACATCCAAGCTTAGGGTATAATGCATAAATATTATACAAAGCTACAAAAATTTACATAATAGTTTTTTTTAAATAAAGATTAAATGGAACAAAGGAATTAAGCTACTGGACAAAAGTTAATGAATGATTTTGTTAATACTTGATTGTGAACAAAATATCAGCAAAATTTAATATTTGGTAAACATCTCCTTATTTTCAATGACTTCTTTGCATCGTCAACCACATGATCTAATTAATTTCTTGCGAAAATCAGCAGTAATTCCCTTCCATTCATCTTTCAATAACTCCCATAGGTGATCCTGGTTTTTTGGGTTTCTTTTCTGAGTCCTTGCTTTAATTATCTTCAAAACATTTTCTATTGGATTCAGGTCGTGGCTCTGGGCTGGCCACTTCATTAGGGCGATTCCTTCTTCTTCAAATAAAGCCATAACCTTCTGAACCTTGTGGCAAGGTGCATTGTCCTGCATGAAAATAGGAGATTCATAAAGATTATGGTGTAATCTTGGTACCACATGAACCAAACAGCCAAAGACCCTCACATATGATTTGATTATGGTAGTGAAGGCTTGTGCGGAGCCAACCACCAATTTTGGAAAAACTGAATACAGTAAACTGTATGCTACAATATCCTTAAGCAACCTTCCTGAGGTTTTGAATTCAGGATTGTCATTCTCCTAGACTGGTTGTCATTGATGCCATAGGAAACAGACTGTCCTGCTATTCAACTCATAACTGAAAGAAGCAGAGACAGTTCCATATCTTTCTCAAGTGTATTTGCAAGTAAGTAAATGTAATAGAGTGAAATAGAATGCAAATTCAGCTCTCTAATTTACCAATTTTAAACCAGTATCCATTACCCTACTTTGCTTCCCAGTTGCTATTGAAGAAACAGAAATATGCCTGGGTGGGTGTCTGCACCACAGATTCAATAACATAGAAAACTGGGCATACTCAGAAACAACTGGCCAGGTATCTTTATACTCAAAGGAAAACTCAACACATAATTAAGTGGTTAAAAATCCAGAATTTATTTCAACAATGTAAATTTCTTTTTTTACAATTGCCTCATTCAGACTGTTGATGAATTAATCATTTATTTATTCAACGGTCTGAATGAGGTAATTGAGTTTCCCTCTCAATATATATATATATATATTGGGAAGAAAGGACAATAAGAAATTTACTGTTCCTTAAGGTTTATTTTTAATTTTACAGTGCTTAATACAAAAATATAGCTAAATATTATTGAAATATAAGAATAATATAATTAAAGGAGTCATAGTAAAAATATGATTCCAAAACATGTGTCGCGAAAATGTTAAATTTATTATATTACAATAGTAGAGTCATGCCATAGACATATGATAATATGTATATTTATTAATATATATCAATAATATTACAATATATACATAATACAGCTCTGTTAATACATTAAACACTATTTTATTAACACCTGAATAATAATACTATACATATGTATATTTATTAATTCATGTCACACTATATATATATATATATATATATATATATATATATATATATTCACATATATTTTAAATAAGGAAACCCTTTCTTTTTTTTTTTAAACTAACCCTTCGGATCCTTTTGGCCAACACTTCATCAAAGGATACCATTGGCAAGGCTAATGGTATAAAGAATAGATAATTACATATGAAGACATATTGGAGGAGGAGGGGCAAGGTTGAAATATAATTAAAAAATAATTTATTTGTAAAGGAATTTATGAATAAAATAGAAAAGGGTTCCAATAGAATATAAAATGGGGGAAAAACAACCTACTCACAGCCCACTGCACAAAGAGAGTGCAAAAGTTCTCCCTTTGTCTCTTTGTGCATATGTACGCATTCAAGTATATTAATACAAGCAGTATAGCCCGGCGTTTTTGGGTGTAATGAAAGCTTTAAAACTAATCCATGGTTCTGGAGCTAAGACTCTTTGGACGTTGGCACGAAAGACTAAAAAGCAATAGTTGTTTCCAGTTAAAGCGAAACCATAGACTGAAAGAAAAATGAATGGACGTAAGTCAAATTTTGATTTCCTGATATCGATATCAAATAAGTTTTTTTTGTTGTCAACTGAATTTTGATGGCTAAATAAGTCCTCTGAGTAAATAGTATCATAGCTGAGACTAAGAACTACAATTATACCTACTTAGAGCCAAACCCAAAGCAAAATCTAAAATAAAAGGGCTGAAAAAAATACAGATATACAGGCAGATAAACAGACACACACACAAACATCTTGCCTTTTAATATAAATATTATCGATTTTCTGCACTATTGTAAGAACTGCAACTTTGAAACTTCTGAATATCACTTATGTCTTTGTCTATGAGTGTATCAAATTTGATTAAAATTGGACCACTCCTTCTATAACCCGATTTGTTCGATTATCGATATTTATCTGGGGTACCTCGACATAAAACCTAGCTAAGAACACTCGCAGATGCTTATAGTACAATTGTGTAAATATTCAAGAAAATCAGTTCAGCCATTTTGGAGTCTATAGATAATGGACACACACACACACACACACACACACACACAGAGACAAAGTTCCATTTATAAATAGATTTAGATTTAGATTATATATAATGATGGTTTATAAACCACCTGACAGATAATCAATGCAACCCAGTACCAACAGTGCTAAATTTGTTATTGTATATTTTGAGTCTTTAAGAAGCCAAACATAATATAAACTGCCAACGAGTTTTCTCTTACAAACATTTTATTTCAAAACTCTCCTTACTTGCTTTTGTTAAACTGTCCTGTAATGCATATAAAAATAAAATTTGACCAAATAACCTTGTAGGCTTTGATAAAAATAATATCTCAACTAACCATAAGAGATATGGTTACATTGTTGTAAGCCTAAAATGTTACTGCATGAGTAATCACAAAACGGAGGTTGGGAATAATAGCATATCAACAAGTAAAAGACTTGCACACTATGTGAAGTAAATAAACTGCTATTCAGTATAATCATTCTGTCTCTCTAATAGTGTCTACGTATTTAAGAGGATCAGAACATTCCATTTCTTCATATAGGTTGGTATACAACATTCATATACAAAAATCAAATTATTAATTAGTATAAAAATCCTAGGAAATTACTCAATATCATATTCTGACTAGTATCTTTATTGTTATTGTTTTTATCAGAACCTTTCAATAATGGCTCAAGCTTTGCAATGAAGTATTTAAATTATTCCTAATATTCTTTGAATAATTTTCTTCAAATTTTTGTTTTAGTTACAGTAATTTTGTTGGTTAAGAATTGCTCGGAATGGCTGTTAAGGGTAAATTTACAAACAAATCTTACAAGTGCATGCTGAGCTTTCTTCGTAAGCAATGAAAATGGATAACTCTCAGTCTCACCTTCACAATTTTCTTCATTCTTAAAGTCAGTGTTATAAGTAATTGACTGTATCCCTTTTGTGAGTGGACATTAATCCTGCTTTATTACTTTAGCTTTCCTTTTTGACCTGTATTTTATATATATATATATATATTTAAAAAAAAAAAAAAAAATATATATATATATATATATATATATATATATATATATATATATATATATATATATATATATATATATATATATATATATATATATTAATCATATCACCCCAAGCAATGCAGTAATGCCACTGATGTGCAGGGGGCTATGTAAGCATGAAAAGATTGGAAAAGAAAAAGCCGGAAACCACATCCTAAACAGGGAACAAGGGATGAGCCTCTTCACCTGTTCAATAGACGTGGATGGAGTGTGAACTGGGCAATAGTTTAGTCTATCTATTCCAATTGAAAAAAAAGAAAAAAAGAAAAGAGTAAAAAGATATGCAGGTTTCATTAAAATTGACAAACAAGGTATTATCATTAAGTTTTTTTATGTAATTCTTTTCTTTTCAGAACTCAAATTATTGTTATTTGTCATAAAACAAGGTTTTTCCAAAATGTTGCAGTATTACTTTCCTTGTTGGCTGCTATGTAATTTAAAAATTGTGCATTTGGACAACAAACTCTCTTTTATGCAGGTTTCATTATTTTTTGAAAAAACTTTGTTTTAAAACAAATAATAATATGAGTTCTGAAAAGAAATAAGTCATAAGAACAAATGAAAAATTATATAAAAACTGAATAATACCTCATCTGTCATTTTTAATCAAACCTGCATTAAAGAGAGATTGTTACCCAAATATATATATATATATATATATATATATAATGTAGTACACTTGGTATGTAATCCGGGTAAAATCCAAAAGAGACGAACTCGAGAGAACTCAATGTTAAATTTGTTTATTTAATTTAACAGAATAATATTTTAGAACATATTTTTTATTATTAGCATGGATGATACATATTTCACCACTTTGATGTTCTTAACATGGCTCGTCAGATCCAAATGGTACAACAGTTGGCAATCAAAATATCACACCCCCCCCCCCAAAAAAAATTATATATTGTATATATATATATATATATACACCCAAAAATTTTCATGTCACAAAACAAGATGGTGATATTTTAAAAATAAAATAAAAAATTTTTAATTTTTATTTTAAGATGTCACCTGAAAAAGAACAATATTGAATACGATTACATATCTGGTCGGGTGACCCAGCTATTTCTCTCAGGGTTCCTCGACAAAATCTGAAGGAAGATCTGCAATGTAATCGATCTTGATTTGGCAGACCATCTTCAGTCCCTTTCTCACCAATGTGATATGGCTTCCCTCTGTCTTTTCTACAAATATTTTCATGGCAACTGCTCTGATGAGCTTCTTTCTCTGATAAACCCAACCACATGAATTTACATGTGCTACTAGATTGGCATCAAGGTTCCAGCTTTTTACTGTTAAAATAGTTAAATGTGACTGCCTCTTTTAATCTAATAATTTATTTTCTTGCACTTCTCATTTGTAGAAATTCCTTTCATTTGCTTGCTTTCCTGCTATCTATAATCTTCCAAAGTTTAAATTCCATATCAATTGCTACCTCCTATCTCCTTGCATCCCATCCATCTCTTATCCTTTCTTTGACATTTCCTGTACTTTGTTTTTTTTTTTCTCACTTTAACCTCCTGTGCACAAGTGGCAGACCTGTCTTGCTTAGGGGATAAAAAAAATAAATAAATTGGAGTAGATAGATCTATCTATCGCCCGGTTCACACTACACCAACGTCTATTGAACAGGTTAAGAGGCTCATCCCTTGTTCCCTGTTTAGGATGTGGTTTCCGGCTTTCTCTTTTCCAATCTTCTCACTTTGTTTTTTTTTTTTTCAATTGGAGTAGATAGGTCTATCTATCGCCCGGTTCACACTCCACCCACGTCTATTGAACAGGTTAAGAGGCTCATCTCTTGTTCCCTGTTTAGGATGTGGTTTCCAGCTTTCTTTTTTCCAATCTTTCCACTATTACGTAGCCCTCTGCACATCAGTGGTGTTACCGCCTTGCTTGAGGTGATACGATTAAAAAAAAAAAAAATAAGTGGTTTCCGAAGAAGATCAAATACGCTGAAATCCCAGCATTTGCTGGCTCTTCTCCTGACCCAGAAGGTGAACAGGAGAGAAGACAGGTGGCTATGCATAGTCCTCAAAATGATGCATACCAAAACTCAAGATTAAACTTATCTCATGCATAATAAAACTTCTTGAAAAATTATATATTTAAAAAAAAATTAAACTTTTATTATATTTATTCAAAAAGCACATAAATTCTAATTTATGACTACTACAGACAGGTATGTTCCAGACAAATTCATTTCATTCACTTACATACCCTTGGGAAAGGTATTAACCAATCTCTTCTCCCTTCAGCCATGGGTTAAATAGCAGGACAGATTTGTTTTATAGCCTTGGTTGTCAGCCAGTCTACCACAGAAAGTAATGGCAACCCACTGTGGGAAAATCTTCTGCCTAGTCAGTCATGTCTCTTTCAAGACATGATTGCCCAAGCATGTATAACCTACTGCATTTAACTGACTGACTTTCACATACATACAGTGGATACAAAGATGTGAAGGTATAGAGAATGGTCGACCTCAATTCAGCCTGATATTGTGGTAAGGGGATCTGAATCTTCCTTTTGTTGGAATGGCTAACAAATATGTCTGAAGTTTTGGGGAGTGAGAAGAGAGTGATCATCTCCTTTCCGAAAGTGGGGTCATAAAATTCACATGTGACTGGAAACTCCTTTTGGTTTCCTTTTGCTTTATGGGAAAATTAAATTCTTTATTTTTTTATTGTTATTTTACTTATTTTATTTTCATTCTCTTCTCACACCTTCTCAACAGTCCTTCCCCATGTCATCCTTCATTTTCTCCTTCTCTTTTTTCTTCAGGATTTGATAGTGGGAGGTCAAATCAGTATCAATTTGCAAATGTTGTTTGAATCTTCCCTTTAAGTATGATTGAAGAACATCCATCTTCTTCAGCATACCTCAAGAACAAAGGGTTCTACAGTAGCACTGTAGCAGTTTCACAATTTTCCTATATCCTTACCATCTGTTCTTGAAAATTCTTCTTAAGCTGTTGTTGAGATAGGTCAACAAACTTGTCATCTCCTAATTCATTCTTCAGGCCTTACAACCATGTAATAGGGCAGGAATGACAAAGGTTTTATGAAGCCTGATCTTGGTACTTTTTCTTTTTTTGGTTAAATTCCACATTTGATTCAACCAAGCAAAAATTACTCTAGACTACGCTACTCTAGCCGTCATGTCTTCCGTGCCATCAGTTTGTTTTGAAACTGTCACACACAGGCAGAGAAAACTCTTGGCATCTTCCAGTTCTCAAAAGAAAAAAATTACCAAAAAAAAAAACAGTGAAAGAAAATGAAGATTGAAAGACTTAAATTTGTATTATCTATAAATGTGAAAAACATTAGGAAATAATTTTGCTTTGATAAACAAAACAAGATTACATTCTTGAAATCAGTTTTGGTAAAAACTTTGAATGAGCCATGAACAAACAATATTCATGTGTTACATCTTCTGCTTATCATACAAGGAAGAATTTAAAAAATGATGAATTGAGTCAGTGAGTTTTGTTTAACAGCATATCAACCTCTGTGGGTCATTTAATGCCAAAAAGGTTGGGTATTAAAGTACTTTTTTTTTATGTTTGATTATAGTGAGTAGGTTAATTTAGTTAGATTTTAACATTTAGATTTTTATTCTCTTTTATTTTAGAAAACTGAAAATGTATTCTAGTTTTGTATTCAAAAATGTTTGGCTGAGAATTTTTTTCCTTCAAAAATGTGTTGTAATAATTTTTTCTTCAAAAATGTATATTTTTCTATAAAAGACTATTTTTATGTATATATATATATATATATATATATTTCTATAAAAGTATTTTTATACTTTCATAGTGTTTTGACCCCAATTTGGGGGTTAGCTATTTGCCCATAGCTGGGACCCTAACAGGTGCTAATACTCCGGGTCAGGGTGGACCTGGGAACAACAGCAATTAAGAGGTGGTTCCATGCTCCTCACTACTTTCCAATCAGAGGCCTTGCTGCCGGATGCAGTTTAGTGTCATGCCCAGGACCATAAAAAATGATGAACAAACATGGAAAATTTAGTCATGACACAAGGGAGGTATTAGTAAATGAAATCTTTCTGATAAAAATTTTAAACTTAGTTAGAATGTGCTAATATTCTTTAAATAGAAAATGAAGGCATAGAGAGTAATTGCTAAATTAAATTATGATAAGAGTTATTCTGAGCATGAAAATTAATTAATAAGAACATTTTTTAACTAATTAATTAATTAATAAGAACAGTTCCAGTGTAAAATTATTTAAAGTGATTTAACCAAAATGTTTAAATAAAAATAATGTGACCTTTATTACAAAATAATGTAAAATTGAACTATTATTTTTTCTATTTATTAATTTTCAAAACTTTAATTTTTTAACTTTTATAATTTATTTCCTCGCCATTTTAATACTGTTTTTCTTAATATTCCCAGCAACTATTCATGATAAAAAATTAAAGAAAAAAATTTGCAGGAAACGTTTAATTTGCCAGTTTCAGGAGGATGGTGAAAATATTAGTTTTGAACCTCAACTCATATTTAGATCCCATCATCTCTGAGGGTCTTAGGGGTAGTGAGCAATGATGGCCATGTTATGCCACTCTACTTCTTGCCTTAGGGTCAATGATATCACTTACATCAAAATATTAAATACAGTGGTCAGGAACTGGATTGAGGCATTAGACCATGGAAAACCATGATTCTTTTCCCTTTCAAACAACCCAGAAATGGCTAACCAATAACTTTTACAATCATGCTACCCCATCCCCACCCAGGTTCTCAAAACTCTCTAGATTTAAATTCTCCTGACTACTAACACCTGGAGTAAAATCAAGAGGAAGATGAACCAATGGCCTCGAAGTGACAAAGACCTGTTTAAGGATATCATGGGCATGACAGCAAAAATGAATGCAAATAGCCTGATCTACACATGATCTACCTTCTGAGGTCACATTAGGGCTATCTTTGAGGTTGACAACATTATTATTTTACTGGTTTCTGTTTTTCTAAATTAAATATAGGTAGAAATTTAATTGAAAATATACTGAGATTTTTTCCACTGGACATTGAGGTTTTCTCTATAATTTGTTCTCAGTTATATGGTGCCCCATGTATGTGGCTCTGTGTTTTATATATATATATATATATATATATATATATAGGGTGTTCCAATAACTTAGACCAACTTAAAATCATTTAAAATTAGTCCAAGTTATTGGAACACTATATATATATATATAAATATATATATATATATATATAGTCATCCACAAACAGATCTGTTTCGCTGTGTCGCAGCTCATCAGTACAGTTAGGCATCCGATTGCTTTTAACCCAGGATTGAAACCCGACCGAATTGGCGTCAGTCATCAATTATACCTCTGAGCTATGGATGCTCGGTAGAAGGAGGCAGACTTTTAGTGTATGATGTATCATACGCCAATAACCAGTTTAGCTTTAATTTCAGGTCAAAATAAAGACAAAAATTATCTAACATTGCTACACCAAATATACACACACACACAAATAAATAAATACTCAACAGTCTTTATTATAATATAGTATATATGTTTCTTCACTGCTTAACAACATAATTATTACAAAAAAATAAAATAATAAGCCAATGTTAAAGAGCAAACATGCAGCAAAAGGTTTCATAACTGGTAGTAAAGAGAATGAACTGATCCTATACTGCCTCGCTATTGTCTCTCTAATAGACTGAGCAGACACTGCCTCACTATTGTCTCTCTGTCTCTCTCCATGAGCATGGTAGGAGGGATATATATATATATATATATATATATATTATAGAAATACACAACAGCCTTTATTATAATAGAGAGGATAATTATTTTTTAATATGAAATTTTTATTACTTCAAACCATATTCTTAATGGATATCTGTATTTGATTAGATGCTTCATTTATTTTTAAACAGTATTTGTTTTCATTTACCAATCCCCAATATCTTTTCCTCTAGAATTCAAAAAATGTGCCCCTCTTTGCTGGAGGGACCACTGACTGGTCTGGGAAGCTGGCACCAATCAGCAACAAAAAAAAAAAAATGGAGTATCTACTCAAATACAGGTATCTATTCAAATAACATGTGAAATAATATACATATTTTTCTTTCAAAAACAAATTATTTCCACAACCTTGATTTAAACCTTTCGGTATTTTCAGTTGATTTATAATAACTGATTTTCCAATGTTTTTGAACATACAAGGCGGATTTTTACGAAAATCCTACTGGAACAAACAAAAATTTCAAAATTAAAGAGTTATATTAGATTCTTAAACACTTTTATTCAGGTTTGTATGATCCTAGGATGTATTTTTTGGTGTGATTACATTCGGACATTAGTTTTGATCTTTCAGTTAATAATTTTTTTGTCCTGGAAGCAATATAATGGCTAACTTTTCTTCTTGGCACAATCTGCAGACATCACCATCATTGTAAAATTTTGAGTATTATAAAAAAATAGCCAAATCTTATAATGGTGGTAATGTCTGTATGTTTAAGTTATTTTATTACTTCAAACATTATTTTTAGTAGATACCCATATTTAAGTAGACACTATTTCCTGTAGGATACAATTATATATATATATATATATATATATATATATATATATATATATATATATATATATATTGTCTAATTAATGTATTTTTGGGGAGCAACCTTTCTTTCAAACATCTTTCATTAAAGGAAGATTTAATTAATTTTTTATAAAATTTTTAAAGCATCCTTACATTTTTCTGTTTTGTAGGAGTTAAGGAATATAAAAATTGTCCATAATTTTTATTGTTCCAAGTGCTTTCAGCTATTTCCATACCCATTTTCAAGTATGTTTTTATCTCTGGTTTTGCTATTTTTCCTCATGTTCTGACTGTTGCATAGTGATTTATTTTTATGTTGTTTTTGAAAAAAGAGCATTAATTCCAGACCCTCACATGTTATGCAAGACTGGAATTTACATGAGCATCTATTTTCAAAAACTTTCAACTCTCCATTTCCACTGTTAAATAAGGAAAGGTTGATGGTAGGAGAGAAATGTTTGATATATAAGGCCTTTCAAATAGCAAGATGATTCAAATATTGTGATTTATATAGAATTCTGTTTTTGATCAAAATTTTCTTTAATGTTTCTGATAAGTTATAGATTAATAAATCATCATGGCATTTTAGTCTGATAAGTGACATTTAAGGCATCTAATCAAGAAGATGGTGGCTTATCCAATATAGGTAATTAATTTGTGACAAGAAACACAGTCATGTACTGGGAGTTATATATATATATATATATGACAAAAAGGAACAAATGGGAAACATATATCAATCAACAGTATGTGCATTGTGGTGCAGTGGATATCGACTTGGAATGAGAAATTGGGGAGCTGAGTCTGAATTCTAGTTGAATTCCTTGCATTCACTTATGCACAGATATCCTTGGGAAAGGTATTAATCCATCTCTTCCCTCCAGTTATGGGTTAAATAACAGAACAGATTGACTTCTATAGTCTTGGCCGGTAACCAGTCTACCGTAGAATGTAATGGCAACCTATTGCGGGATAACCTTCTGCCTAGTCAGTCATGTCTCTTTCAAGACATCATCGCCCAAGTGTGTATCACATATGGTACTTAACAGACTGATATCAATCTTACATGTTTCAATTTTATTAAAGCTTTGTTAGAGATAGAAAGGGAAATGTAAAAATGTGATACAGAATGTGTAAAAATGTGATACAGAATGTGTAAAAATGTGATACAGAATATTGACATGTTATAATTTTCAGTTAGTTCTTTTTTCTCAGATACATGTCATATGTAATAAAGCAAAAATAATTTTTAAATATATGTGTGAGAAATATTTCAGGTGGTAAAGTGTGTAAAAGTGTATGTGTGTGTTTGTGAAGAAACACTTGTCTGTCTAGGTGTATGCTGGATGGTAACATTATTTAATACATGTTTATATATATGTGTGTGTGTGTGTGTGTTTTTGTTCATATATTTAAAATTATCTATTGGTTTAATACATGTGACATGTATCTAACAAATAAGAACTAACCCCAAATCATAGCACACCAGTATTCTGTATCTCTGTCATTTCTCTCTCGATCTCTGAAGAAGCTTTAATAAAACTGAAATGTGTTAGGTCGAGATATATTTCCGAGTAGTTTCATTATTTTACCATCTTGTCAAATTCTGATCTGTATAGTCAACTCAGATGGGCTGGACACTTTATTAGAATGGGAGGTAACCAATTACCCAAGCAGTTATTTTACAAAGAGTTACTACATCCAAAACACAAAGCAAAAAGAAACAAAAATAATTTAAGGATATTAGTAACACAATCCTTAAAATAATTATTATTGATGCTGAAAGCTGGGAAACAGTGACAGAAAACCAAATTATGCAGAAGAAAATAGTAAATAATGGTTATAATGTTTTAAGAAAATGATCAATCATACAATCTTGATAGAGGTTGTTAAAAAATAGAACATGATTCAATTGTTAATCATCTAAAACCTCATGATAGCAAACAATGCCAAGCAGGGCCGTAGCTGATGCTAAAAAAACACCGGGCACAGAGAAAATTGCCCAAATTTATTAGTTGACAATATGATGACATCATCAGTGTCATCCGTTTCCAGAAACTGATTTTTGCAGATTTTTTTCAGCTATTCCAATGAAAATTAGGCACAGAACGTGAACGAAAGCAGGAAATCGGGTTCGGACTTTCTGCGTATAACCAAACTTTTCTCCCAAAATTAATAAATAAACAAACAGATTTTAACTGCGTTAATTCAGAATTTTTCTACATTTCTTTTTTTCTTTCTTTCTTTGTGAATTGTTTCGTTTGATTTCTGACGAAGACATTTTTCCTTGCCCGGATTTTCACTATGATTGCACGGATCAGCCCGGACCCGTGCCCGGTGTGCCCAGTAGTCAGATACAGCCATGATGACAAGGATACCAAAGTTAGAATTCAGCATTTTTCTATTCCAAGATTTCAGTTTATCCAGGAGATAAAAGATAAAGGAAGTCATTACAAAGTAAATGCCTCAGCAAGAATTCAGACTTTGCTTTCTAATTTCAACTTAGGAGCTCATGAATACTGTACTCACATCACATGATAATGGTACTATCATCTGTTTCTTTTTAAAGAAACTTTGACATTTATTGACCAAGCAGCCAATACTACTGCTGGTTGAAATTTAAAAATCTTTCTCTTAAAACAATTTTTCAGGAACAGGTTTCTCTTGTTCAGTAATTGATATTACTCTTTCCAGTATTGATGAAGGCTTCCTTCCTAAACTTTTATTTAAATTGTATGGAACAAAAACATCTCAATTATATCATTATTTTTCTCTTCTAATTAACTTTTTATATACATTTTAGTCGTTGTTGCTGTTGATAGTCCTCAAGTAATGTGGCATCTTTTATCTGGTACAGAACTTTATTCAAGATTCTGTAGTGATAGTCAACAAAGTTCAAAGAAGCATGGTCTTTTTCAAGACCCTCAGGTTTCAATCATTCAAAGCCATTTTTAACCATTGATGTGAGAAATTGGTCGTATACAGGTGACAGTTTAGATATTTCTGAACAGGTTTTGCACCTTTGTATAGCATACACATTAAATTCTCAATCTGATGAGGTTATTTAGCAACATGACTCGAGTTTTCAGATTAATTTTTTGGTTTAGTCGCAATCTGCAGCGTTAGGGAAAACTACAACTGGGAGGGAGTGTACCAAAAGACATCAATATTAACAAACCTTCTCAAACCAAACAAACAAGTCACTAAATGAAAGACAATGAGAGAATGCAAGCCACAGAGTTTATCATCCAGAGAAAAGTGAAAAAAAAATAAATGGTCATATCAGAACTGACAGCAACTTTTTTTCCTCCTAAAAAAATTAAAAAAAGAGAGAGAGAGAGAGAGAGAGAGAGAGAAAACATGAAGAGAGAATATAGGATACCAAGCCTGTAAAACTGCCAAAAAGATAGACGCTTGGTGTTCAAAGAAAGAACCCCACCTTTAAAATATTGAAGAAGGATTTAAAACTTTGAACAATAGAAAAAATCAAAATTAACTGCAATCACAAAAGCTTAAGGGCAAAAACTCTGAACACAAGACTGTTAGGGTTAGGGTTCAATTCTATTTCTTTATTGTATGAGAAAAAAGGGAGGAATGAATCATGCCAATTATCAAGATATTCTTTAATCATTTCACCCCAATATATAAATAAAACAAAATATTTCCCACATGGACATTCTAGAATGCACCTACACTGTTGACAAAATATGTTCTTGGATCCAATTGCCCTTCAGCTAATACACTGATCATATCTGAACAAGTAGGTTTTAACAGGGTGTGCTTACAAACCCCACCTCTGACATTTTGCAGTACTTTACTTTTAACAGAAGAAAGTGTAGGAATTATATTCTTGGTTAGTTGTTTTTCTGTGAGAATGATGTCAACCAAACCTTATGATCTCTGTCTTCCCTGTTATTTTACTTCTAGTAGATAATAGAGAAAAAAAAGACATAGATTCATGCCTTAGAGCTTAGGTTCATGCAATAGAGCTTACCATTCTGAAATTGGGCTGTACAGCAACTAAAATCCAGACAAGACCAACTCTTGGTTCATACTTGTTTGTCATATAAGACAAAAGAATACCAATTAAAATGCAAAAAGCATATAAACTGCCTCAGCCACAATTTGAACTTTCCTTGCCAAATTCATTTTCAATACTGTTCACTGTTATACCACTTGCACTTTGATAGAATTAGTTTACATATGCTGAAGTGAATCCATTATTTTTTTTCCCTCAAATTTTTTCTCTTTTTTTTCTTTAATATTATTCCCCTTTTCTTTTGAGAGGTATCAATGTAATTTCTTGGGTTGGATGAGCGTTTGATAAAATATTCCACAAAAAACAAAATGCTAGGATGTGAAACCCACCCAAAGAATAAACCAAGTGTTTGATCAGTGAGGGAATCGTCAGTTTCCCATCATATTGCAGGTTAGGAAATTCAAGAGCAAAACTGCTTTGTCTATTGTATGTAAATATAAAAATGTGTTTGCCTGTGTGAATAGGCTGTAAAAACAAACATTTCCAAAATGTATATTCAGATTTGATACATGAAAATCAAAGCAAAAACAGTTATATTTTATTACTATTTGTTATTCATTATTATTTATTTATTATTTAACTAGCAGTATAGCCCAGCATTGCTTGGGTGTAATGAAAGCTTTAAAACTACTCCATGGTCCTGGAACTCGGACACTTTGGACGTTGGCACAAAAGACTAAAAAGTAATAGTTGTTTCCAGTTAAAGCGAAACCGTAGACTGGAAGAAAAATGAATGGATGTAAGTCAAATTTTGATTTCCTGGTATCAATATCAAATAAGTTTTTTCCATCGTAAACTGAATTTTGAAGGCTAAATAAGTCCTCTGAGTAAATGGCTGAGACTAAGAACTACAATTATACCTAATTAGAGCCAAACCTGAAGCAAAAACCAAAATAAAAGAGCTGAAAAAAATACAGATATACAGGCAGATAAACAGACGCACACACAAACATCTTGCCTTTTATATATATATATTATTGATTTTCTGCATTATTGTAAGAACTGCAACCTTGAAACCTCTGAATATCATTTCTTATGTCTTTGTCTAAGAGTGTATCAATTTTGATTAAAATCGGACCACTTCTTCTATAACCCAATTTTTTCGATTACAGGACAGATTGGATGCTATAATCTTGGTTGGCAACCAGTCTACCACAGAAAGAAATGGCAACCTACTGTAAAATAATCTTCTGCCTAGTCAGTCATGGATCAAAAGAAACAGGATCTCCCAGGCATACATCATTTATGGCAAATAACTGACTGACTGACTAATTCAAGTAAAACACATTTTCAATTTTTATCTCTTTTATTTCACGATTGTTTTTAATTTAATTTTCATTTATTATTAATATTTATATACTATTTTTTATTTATTTCATTTGTAATTGACAGTTTTTACAATCCAAATGTTAAAAAATAAATTCAAAATAAAATAGTTCATGGACTAAAATGTTTGAGTTTAAGTTTATTTTCATGAAGAGCAGAATGACACTAAATACAATAAAAATAAACGACACATTTTCTCTTTCTTATTGTGAACCTCATCCCCCAAAGCCATTTAAGAGTAGCCCTTTACCTTGAGTTGTCTTTGAGCTTTTTATCGAGACGATGTTAAGATTTTAAAAAAGTGCTGAGGTCCTTGAAACACCAGTTTTGAAATAAGATTTATAAGAGAGATCTAATTAAAACAGACATAACTCATAATTTCATCCTTGACTGATACAACTCTAGCAATTATATAATAATAAAGATGATAAAACAGTAGAAATAATAACAATGTTTTCCACATTATGTGACTTTTAGGGGAGCAGCTAAGATCAGAAATAAAGAAACAGTTCACACTCAATATTCTTTGGGACCAAGCTGTTGTCTGTCAACCATTACAGGCAACCTCTCCTGCCTCCCATAAGCATGGACCAAGTGATTCTCTCTGAGAGTAATACACTATGCCTCCTCGGACTTACCCTGTCCTCAGACCTCAAATGGAACCACTATATTGAATCCATAGCAAAATCTACTGCTAAGAAGGTTGGGTCACTATGTCGATCCAGGATGTTTTTTCCACCTGAATCCATCCTGCATATATACAAGTTAACCATCCGTCCGTGCATGGAGTACTGCTGCCATTTATGGTCAGGTGCCCCTGCCGTTCTCCTCAGTGTTCTTGACAAGCTCCAAAGGAGAGTCTGTAATGTGATAGGTACTGATCTGGCGACTCGACTGCAGCCACTTCCTCATCGTCGAAATGTGGCCTCCCTTTGTCTGTTCTATAAATACTTTCATGGCTTCTGCTTGGACGAGCTTAAGTCACTGATGCCTCCTTAACAGGTGTTTACTCATGCAACCAGACTGGCAACTGGGTCCCACCCATTCAGTCAGGTTAGCCAAATGCAGACGACAATTCTACTCCTGCAGCTTCTTCTCTCGCACTTCCCGCCTGTGGAACTCGCTCCCGTATTCTTGCTTTCCTGACGGCTACAACCTCCAGAAATTTAAATGCAAAGTCAATACTCATCTACTAACCACTGGACTCTAGCTCTCTCCTCACCCCTGTATAACCTTCCCTTTCTCTCCACCTATGTATCTGTCATCGCACCTGCTTTCTATTGTTCCTTTCTAACTAGTTTGTACTCTTCACTCTTTTCTAATTAATCTTTTTACATTTATGTAACCCCCTGCACATCAGTGGCATTTCTGCCTTGCTCGGGGTGAAATGATTAAAAAAAAACAAAAAAAAAAACAATCTGACATAAACAAAATGTTCATGTCAGATAGATTCATGACACATGAAGTCAACCCATTAATATCAACCAAATGCCTACATAGGTTTCTGACAAAAATATCCAGTATTAATTATAGGTTTCTACTCCTAATTCATTAATGTCTATTGCCTCGTTTTTAATGGGTTAGCTAAATAACTCTGTTCTTTCAGATTTAATAAAGATGAAAATAACCATCTAAATTAATAATCAAAGTGGAATTGTTTTAAAGAAAAAGAACACTATTATTTTTCAATATTGTAGTGTGAAAGACAATAAAAAGCTCCAAAATGAAGAGAAAGAAATGAGGAAAATACTTCATTATCTTTCCTAAGAAGCCATAAGTAAAAAGTATATGTGGAGAGTCATGAACACTTATGTTCTGAAAAGATATGCAATTAAAAAGAAATAACAAGAAGGCTAATTGGTAACTTTTGGATGAGCAAGTAAAAATGTACAAAGGAATGTGACAATAGTTTATGCTAATTTAGGTGTACAGAATCACATTCTCATCAGCTTTTCACTTTTCATACTGAACAAAACATTCTAACTTTACTTCTGTTGCAGGGATTTGAGGGGGAAGGATTTTAGTATGACCCTCATGTACTGCCCTTATTAACAATGAGGAAGGGAAAATCAAGAATGAAAAAGAAAAAAAAAATCTATGTCTAGCTCACTTGGAAGGTGCCAAACTAGTTTCAATAATAACACTAGACTTATAATAATGAATGAGAGCTGAATGGGTAAACTCTATGAAAGCCTTACAACACAGGATTCTTATTTATTTTTATTGTATTTGGTCTCACACCACTCTTCACCAAAACATCTCAATAACTACAATATACAATAAATAAAAAAAAGCTTTCCTGAAGGAGAATAAGATGTAGGTAATGTAAACAAGGCTTAGTCTAGGAGGACCTATTTGTAAACAGATATCAGCTGACACTGGAGGCAAGTGCAGAGCCAGTTAAGATTTGAACAAAGACGTCCACTGGAAGGGTTATCAGCTTTTATTTACAGATGCCTCTTCTGTGAATAAAAGAAAAGAATGGCCTTTATAGAGACAAACAAATATTTGAAATAACTCATCATGCCAGACAGCACACATATTGCCATGAGGCTACACAAGACTTCTATATAAGAAGGTCACAGTTATAGAGGTGGTCCACTCCTGAGACAGATTGGGTAAGGAAGGTTGTGGTGGGGAACAGTGGTGGTAGGAACAGCAAAAAGTTACCTTTAAGCAACATGTGTATGATATACACTTGATTAGAAAGTTTTTCCCTTCCCCTCAACCAGGGCCCAAGTCTTCTGGTAGTGGAGAGCAAGGAGCGGAAGACACCAGACTGAATTCCTGGTCACTAACAATCCTTCTTGAGTGAACAAAGGAAACTGACTGGAGGTGTTAAAGATACCAAATTTTCAAGTAATATAACCCTTGCACATGAATAATATTCATAAAGTTGTTGACGAAGACAACTCACAAAACAAGAATTAACATCAAATAAGAGAATCAAATCACAAATCAAAGAATGGGTATCAAATTACAAGGTCAACTCCTCATCTATAAAATTAACATCAAGTTAGAAAATCAACTCTAAAATCAATGAATTATCATCAAGCTTCAAAAGCTCAAATCTGAGACTTTGCATCAAATCTCAAAATAATAATCTAAAAATTAGCATCAAATCACAGAATCAATTCTCAAATCACTTAATTAGCATAAAATCTCAAAATGAAAATATAATCTGTGAATTCCCATCAAATGGCTCAAATCGAATTGGAATCAAATGTCAAAATCAAAATTCAGACCTTCTAGAACACCTATTGACTACGTCTATTGCATAAGCCTACATGTAAACATATTGCATATGATTACGATGAGTACCAGTCCATTTCAGCTACTTGCCTGATTGTCCTACCTGGTTACATTTGCCAAAATCACTAAGCTACTTTGAATAGTATATATATCTCTTTCTGGGACATATCAAATAGATTTGCAGATGTATATTTATATGGACTTTTGCCCTTGTTTTGGTGTGAGGAGCCCATCCAAACAGTTTCTAAAAGTACTTTTGATACTTTTTGTGTATATATATATATATATATATATATATATATATATATATATATATGCCTGAAGACACCAAAAGGTAGAAACTTAGGTTGCAAAATAACTCATTTCCAAATGAAAAATATTCAAAAGATCTATAATATAATTGTGTTGCACACTTTTTAATACAACTGTGTACTGGTCAAATTTAATTATGACCAAAATCTAATTATATATATATATATATATATATATATATATATATATTGAAATTATTTGTTTGAACATTATTTTTGATCGATACTCATATTTGAGTAGATATTCTGTTTTTAATTTTTATTTATTTCTACCAACCAATTTATGATAAATTTTATACAAAAGGGGTTGCAGGTTTGAATCCTGCTGAATAGCACATATTTTTTTTTACAAAATTTATCATAAATAATCAGGCCAGTAGAAATAGATATACTATTTGATTAAAAACAGAATATTTACTCAAATACAAGTATCGATTAAAAATAATGTTCAAATAAATAATTTCAATATGTCGGTTGTTAAACCATTTCGTTAATCATTGGTATTTTCCATAATATATATATATATATGCATGTATAAAATAATACCAAGTTCATGAACCGAGAGGATAATCCAAAAAGATCTATTTAATATAAAATATTAAAAGATAGGTCTATATTGAGAGCTCAATGGATATTATCCAGGGCAATATGATATACATAAAGGAAAACTCAAAACATTGTCTAAAGTGATTATAGCCTTTAATTTATTTTAATGGGCATATAAATCCATTTCTTCAGACCAGAATTTCATAACCAAATGAAATCCTGGTTTGAAGAGATGGGTTTATACACCTGTCAAAATAAATTATAGTTTATAACTACATTAAATAATGTGTTGAGTTTTCCTTTATGCATATATATATATATATTAAGCTAGACATGCCAAATTTCCCGTCTCTTCACTTACAACTCTATCAAAAAGTAAAAACCAAAAATAGAGTGATTTTCAAAAAAACATTTTTTGTGATGTAAATTCCTCAAATCTTAACCATTATTTATTTTTTTATTTTTTTATTTCTTCATCTTTTTATATTTTTTTATTTCTCTTTTTAATCTTATTTTTTCTCATTTTGATATAGACTGACTGTTGCTGAGGAGGCGTGAAATCTCTCTTTGGGATTTCATGTTGAAAATTTATTTTAATTTATATATATATATATATATATATACACACAGGCATACATATGTACAACTACATAGTATTTCTCATGTACTGTCATTTTATTTCTCTCTTATTAAACCATATCACAAAAATGGTCACTCGCTTAAAAAGAAATGTTCAATTCCTGTTCAGAGTAGAAAATTAATTTATCACTTTGTATATCATCAATTCTGTATATGTTTTAAGTGAGCAAAAACAATTCGCTCATTCCAAAATTCTAAAGCATACCGTGTATATGTAGGTAGTGCTAGACTAATACCCCACCCCAGAAAGTAGAATAAGTAAGCTCAAGTTCAAATTCCAGCCTAGTTTGTCCAATTAGCTTTTGCAAAAATGCCTTTGGAAAAGTAAGAATACATTTTTTACCTCCTATCCCACAGATATGGGTTAAATAGCAGTTTACCTTGGTTGGCAGCTATATTAAACAAAAAACTACTCTGAATTTAAAAATGGAAAAGGCAATGAAAAACCTACTTTATCAAGAAGTCATGGCTGTTTACTAATAATAAAGGAAAGGAATCTGTGGAAAATCATGATCACTTAAATCCTGAAAGAATATAGCATTTTAAAAAAGTGTTATACAAAAGCTGAAGAAGCCATATTCAAAATGGAATTCTTTGGTGAAGTTTTAGATTTGACTATGAAAGATAAGAAGTTTATACTCTCAAGACTGATTTCAAGGGCACTATAAGAATTACAAGCAAAACTACCTAGAAAGATCAGAAAACATTTTGGTTAAATAATTCTGAGGAAAATGATTAGGAAAGTGATCTGAAACAATAAATGAATTATAATAATACTTCTTATCAAAAGTTGTAGGTTTGGTCATGAAATCATTCTGTTGCAAAGTCCTTCATCAACAAGGATAATTTATTTAGTGTTTGTTGTCTGATGCACAAATACATATGAAATAAAATCAAGTGATTTTAAAATAACCATATACTTATATATTTATTTATGTCACTTGATCAAAAAGCAAGACGAAAATAAAAAATAAAAATGTTTTGAAAAGAAAACCAAAAAAAAAAAAAAATATATATATATAGAATAAAACCCCAAACAAATCTGAATGTCTGTGTTTAAATCAGGGCTAAGTCTTTGATTGGACAAATTCCAAACAAACACACACAAACAAACACACACAAACAAACAGGATTGAAAAATCAATAAAAAGATTATTATTTGTTGTTGTTGTCTTTGCAAGTGATTCAGTTGTTATTTTGACTGGTTTTTCTCTCTATTTTTGTTGTTTCTAATAAATAAAAGAACAAAAATGATAAACTGAAAAAAAAAACAAGGAACAGAAAACAAAAATTTAAATTCTATAAAGAAGGTAACGACTTTGGGTAAAACATAACTGCTGTACATTTGGCCGCTATTTATACGACTCAGCGTTGAAATACTAAACAAAATCTTTCTGTGCTTTTCTTCTTCTTTACAAAAAAAAGAAAAGGTGAAAATCTTAAATGGAATTTTTTTAAAATTTAAAACTGGATTTCTTTTTGGTTTGTTATAAGCTTTTTACGAAGTATATTTTTAAAAATCTATACTGTCTGATGCAGAGGAAAAATATGAGCAAGATTGTGCAGCACCAGCCATCTTAGTTGAGAAGATATGAATGCCTTTAATTCATTAATGCTGATTGTAAATTCTGATATTGATTATAAAATTCAAATAAAAATCTAAAATTAATTATAGGTTTTTGAGAAAATTCAGCATTAATTATCTTATATTAAGAAATGCCATATTAATAATAACTTGATTAAAATATGTTACTAATTATTGATTTCTAAAAAAACATGTCATTAATCATAGGTTTTTAAAAAAAGTCTGCTGTTAATTATAGTTTTATTAAAAATTTCCTAGTTAATTATAGGTTTATTGAAATTTGATATTAGTTTTTGCCCATAACTCATCAATGACTATAATCCCCAAAAATATAACTGTAAAGATTCTTTTTCTGTATGGTATGTTCTTTCAGGACGTGGGCTAAAATGGATCTCAATAATTTTCTATCTTTTCAAGCCTTTAGTAAAGTTTAGTCAATGATATGTTTTCAACTTTGTTCGACTAACCAATCATACAGGCTTGCAAGGTAGGTCATTTACTGTTTTCCTCTGTTGTTCTTGCTTTCAATATATCCTGTGAGTGCCAAATTTTCCAAGCCTGAACTTCTCCTAATGTACCCTAAATATTTCAATTCACTCTTTCTTATGCTCTGTATAAATGTCCTTTTTGTTTCCATTTTCTCTAAAACTTTGTCATTGCTCACATGTTCAGTATATCTGGACAGTGGTTATTCATATGTAAAATGAAGGCATTTTACCTGGGTTTAAATATGAAGAACAAATATGCAACTATCTCAGCCATATGGGGAATTCAATAATAGTCTGGCACAAGAACAAATAACAAGAAAGGTTACAAGTGTATGTCACCAAATGAGGATCCAACGTGCTAGAAGAATATCATTGAAAATATTTATCATTGAAAATGCTAAATATTCAAAATCATCTGTTAAATTGATTACTATGGTACTTTAACATAAAAATATATATATAAAAATAATTCAACACAAAAACTAAGAGTAAAAGAGAGATTAACTTTTATATTTTTATATATATATATATATATATATATATATATATATATATATATATATATATGAGGGGGCTGAAAGAGAGAGAGATGAAAGGTAAAAAAAAAAAACATTATTCTCATATATATAAATCTAAATACTTTGAACAGAATAGACATCATCATACTAACCCAACCTGAGGAACCTTTCGGCCAACACTCTTCAAAGGCTAACGTTGGCTTTATTTTAAATGGTAAATACAAGACAAAGAAAACACCAAAGGCTTACTTACAAAAATGGAGGGAAAGATGGAGTTTGCCTAAAAATAAATTTTAATCAATAAATTAAAATGTAAGGGGGGTGTAAACACACAACTCCATAAGAGTGATAAAAAAGAAAAAATGTAACAATCACAAACCCTCCAGTAATTGCAAGGAGTGAATAAATCGTACTTTCTGCCTACACAGGCTCGGTTGATGGAGTCTAAGACGGCTTTCAAAATACGAAGATGATGAGCTGATCGAGCACTGTGGAGAACAGAAAACCATTTGTCCTCATAATGAGAGGTACATACTTGACTGTCAAGCAAGTGTTGACCAATTGCTGACTTCAGAACAGCCTGTGTTGTTCTTATAGATCATTGAAGGCTACCCGAACGTATGTTTGCAGAGATGTGCTGCGAAACCCGCGTCTCCAACCTAAGATTGGTTTGTCCTATGTAAACCGCATTGCAGCAGCATTTAAATTTGTAAACAACAGAATTCTTATGAAAACAGGACAACCTATCTTTGGTAAAGGAAACAAACACAGGTCTTGTTTGAAAAACAACATGCAACTGTACTGAAAATACCCAGACGAAACACACGCCGAAACCTTATCAGTTACCGTTTGACATTTCCTACCAAGGTTTTGTGAGGGTTTGTAAGTGTTACATTTTTTCCTTTTTATCACTCTTATGGAATTGTGTGTTTACACCCCCCTTACATCTTAATTTATTGATTAAAATTTATTTTTAGACGAGCTCCATCTTTCCCCACATTTTTGTAAGTAAGCCTTTGGTGTTTTCTTTGTCCTGTATTTACCATTTAAAATAAAGCCATCGTTAGCCTTTGAAGAGAGTTGGCCGAAAGATTCCTGGGTTAGTATAACGACGTCTATTCTGTTCAAAGTAATTAGTTCTTTCTGTGGATACAAATCTTTGTTTATAAATCTAAATCTATATATCTATGACGGTAAATCAAAGATGATCTGTACTTTCAATATAACATATCACTATCAAGCGTACAGATCATTTTTTAAATTCCCTTGTATATCCCTCTACAACATACATACATAAATGGACATTGAAGTCAATATCCAGTTGTAACAGTTTGTACCAGACTTGGATGTAATGTATTCAACAGACTGTCGCCACTCCATGCCAATGCCAGTGTCTATTTTTATATTTACATACACACTATTTCTAATATAGATCACACTTATCCATAAATATGCCATTACCCTTCAACTATAAATTTATTAAATACTATTTAATTCATATATATGCGAAATCGAAAGGCAAAACATGAAATAAACAGAGAAAAATAAACATTGAATAAAGCTTCTTTCTCTAATATATATATATATATATATATATATATATATATATATATGGGGGGGTGGAGAGAGAGAGATAAAACAATGAAAAATGAGAGAAACAGAGAGAAAAATAATCATATTAATCATATAAACCTTCTCTCTATCTCATTTCCTTCCATTTACAGAGATTTTCTAAAAGATAAACAGAGAAGACAATCAATAAAATATCAAATATTTTCAAAAATTAATGTCATGACAAAGTTTTACTTCTATTGATCATTAAGAGATCAAATTTGATGATAAAGCTTTTTTTTGCATACAACCAACTGATCAGGATAGTTGTCATGACTATCAAGCAAAGAGGCATATTCACTCATATAAACATGGTTGGTTTGAGTTCAGACACATCAACAGAATAAAAAACAGAACTAAAAGAAACTATTCTTACCTCTTCAGAGATAATTTTCAAAATTCCTTACATTCAAATATAAGAATCATAATGGAGTAAATCCCTGTTTGCATGGATTTGTTGACATTGTAATAAATTCTGAAGCACATCACAAATGTTTTTCTTTCCTGCTCCTTTTAGCTCAAAATAACATTTGCTTCTTTCTGTTTTGTCTCTGCTGTTTTCTAGTCACACAGGCACTTTTTCTTGTATTTGAGTTTGAATTTTGTTTAACGGCATATAAACCTCTGTGGGTTATTTAATGCCAAAAAGGTATGATTTTAAAATAATCTTTTTAATATTAAGTTATAGTGGGAAGGTTGATTTATTCAGATTTTGATGAAAAAATTTTTTATCATTATTATTTTTATTTTAGAAAACTGAAGATTTCTTCCAGTTTTGTATTCAAAAATGTATTGCTGGTAATAATTTTGCTTTTTCCTTAAAAAAATGTATTGCTGGGGATATTTTTCTTTCAAAAATGTATATTTTTCTATAAATAAAAATATTTTTATGTATATATTTCTATAAAAGCTTATTTAACTACTTTCATAGTGTTTTGACCCCCAGTTTAGGGATAAACTATTTGCCCATACTTGGGACCCTAACAGGTGCTACCACCCTGGATCAGGGTGGACCTAAGAACAAGAGCAATTACGAGGTGGTTCCATGCTCCTTACAACCTTCCAATCAGAGGCCTTGTTGCCAGATGCAGTTTATTGTCATGCCCTGGACCATGTGCCGCGTCCCTTCAGGATGTAGGCCATCATGGCTTTCCTCCGTATCCCTTGTCACTCTTAATATCCCTTCTCCTGTTATCCCAGCTTTACCATCCATCCGCTCAAGTTATCAAGTATGTCATATGTTGCATTTGCTTGTTTCTCTTGCCCTCTATCTGTCCTGTGAGCATCAGGTTCTCCAAGCCCTCCTTCCTCATTACATGTCCAAAAACCTTCAGCTGTCTTTTTCTTATGATAAGTATCAGTTTCCTTCTTGTGTCCATCCTATTGAAAACCTTGTAATTGCTAACATGTTTTGTCCATGGTATCCTCATCATCTGTCTGTAGAACCACATTTAGGTTGCTTCAAGTTTTTCCTTCATCTTTGATGAGATTGATATTGTATAACAATCCAGAACTCTCTTCTTTGTTTCCAGTAAAATATTTCTGGTTTTTAACACTCTACTCAGCTTCTGTAAAGCATCCTTAGCCATGTCAATATGTTTTCAGATTTCCGTATCAGACTTTCCTTCTTCTGTTAAAACAGTTTCCATATATTGAAATTTCAGCAACTGTTTAATTCTAATATTCCCAACTTGTAATTGGCACACAAACTCATTAAGTTGGTTACTGATAGTTTTCTTCTGTGAAATACTGAAATGATTTTTTAAATTCTGTATATTTGGTGTTTTGTCTTATAAAGTCAGGTTTTAAGAACATTTTCAAGAATGGTGGCATTTCTGAGAGGAATCATTACACTATTTTTTCATTTGTTTTATATATCTGACCATTATGGTATGCAAACAAGATAACTGTTACCCAATTGACACCACAGAAGTATTTGTCATGATAGTGTCCCTTTTATCTTATCTTTTTTGTTATTTTGAACTGTAATAATAGAAATAAAGAATAGCATGGAAATAAATAAATAAATAAAATATTTATTTCTACCCTATTCCTTATTTGTATTATTTTCTGGCATAAATTTATTATTAATCTAAAATATAAAGAACAAGATAAAATAGTCATTTACACAATCTGATCTCCCCTTTCTGATGTTAGATATTTTTTTTTAAAATCATATCACCCCGAGCAAGGCAGTAATGCCACTGCTGCACAGGGGGGCTATGTAAGAGTGAAAAGATTGGAAAAGAGAAAGCCGGAAACTACATCCTAAACAGGGAACAAGGGATGAGCCTCTTCACCTGTTCAATAGACGTGGGTGGAGTGTGAACCGGGTGATAGTTTAGTCTATCTACTCCAATTGAAAAAAAGAAAAAAAAAAAAGAAAAAGAAGTGAAAAGATTGGAAAAGAGAAAACTGGAAACTACATCCTAAACAGGGAACAAGGGATGAGCCTCTTCACCTGTTCAATAGACGTGGGTAGAGTGTGAACCGGGCGATAGTTTAGTCTATCTACTCCAATTGAAAAAAAGAAAAAAAAACAAAGAAGTGAAAAGATTGGAAAAGAGAAGGCTGGAAACTACATCCTAAACAGGGAACAAGGGATGAGCCTCTTCACCTGTTCAATAGACGTGGGTGGAGTGTGAACCAGGTGATAGTTTAGTCTATTTCATTCAACAGCAGCAAAAATTAAAATGGAAAGCATACTTCAAAGAGAAAATAACATAAAATGTTGACAAACGGATGGAAAGGTATAGTTAGGTGACAAACACTACTTAGTGTTACAAAGGATGAGAAGTTGTGGAGAGTCATGATTGCCTATACCCTGAAGGGAGATAATTAAACGTTATGTAGTAGTTTCCTAGTATCACAAAGGAGCACCTTCATATTAAAAAAATGCAGAAGCTTGACATGAGTTGATACCACCTGTAGTCAGGAGTCTGGAGAGCTGTTGAGTCATCTCAATAAGATGACCTTCGGTATTTTCCTTTTTTAATTAGTTCACCCCAAGCAAGGTGATAATGCCACTAAGATGCTGGGGGCTACTGGGAGTGAAAAAAAAAAAACTTTAGAAGGAGATTGAAATCCAATCCTAAACAAGGAATAAACCTCTGTACCTTTTCAAAAGACAAAGGAGAAGTATGAATTAAATGATAAATGAACCCACCCATACCTATTGAGGAGAAGAACAAAAGGAAATAAATAATTTCAGGGTTCTGACAGAGACATCAGAATTATAGAGATGAATTGACTTTAGAAAGAACTGAAAACCCAATCCTAAACAGAAAACCACCCCCTCTTTCCCCAGCTATCGGTTAATTAGTAAGACTTCTATCACTAAATTATTATTATTGCTGAAAAATAAAATAAAATTGCATTTAAAATATTTAGATTTCAGCATTAAATAGCCCATAAAGTTTGATATGCTGCTAAGCAAAAAAAAAAAAAAAAAAAAAATCAAGCAACGAAACAGGAAACAAGGAATAATCTTTTAGACCAGTTCAAAATACCAAGGAGAAGTGTGAACAAGGCAACAGGTAAACTTATACTTACTCTTACTTGTAGGTTCAGAATCTTGTGCACAAATAGAATTTAATTTTGGGCAACATGGACTTAACCCTCTAGGGCCATTCATATCATATTTGATACAGTATGAAAACAAGTCTTGAAAGAAATATTTTCCTGAAAAATTTTTTAAGAGAAATATTTTATAAATTTCAAATGAAAGCAGTACTGACTGCTCAGTCAATGAATACCAAATGTTTCCTTATAGGGAAATACTGTATCAAATATGATACGAATGGCCCTAGAGGGTTAATGATATAGTACATGATTATGCTGGAATGACCCATTGTTACTGGAAGACTCTTCTGTAACAAATGTAATTTCCCTCTAACACAGTGCTTATTTAGTGTGGCAGGATTTTTTTTATTTTACATAAAATTTTTCCTGCTTACTTTTTAAGTTGAAAAATTATTGCCTTGTGGAATCAACTCCCAAAAGGATACTTCCCTGATCACTACAATCTTAACCTGTTCAAGTTAAGGCTTAACCATTATCTTCTCCACATACCTGCATAAGTTGTTTCTTTTACAATGCAATCCTCTACTTTGAATAGCCCTTGGGCCTTGTACAGGTAGAAATTCATTAACAAAAAAAAAAAAAATAAAAAATAAAAAATAAAAAAACAAATTACCCCAAGTTGCTAGGTTTTTGTTGTGGGGTAGTTTTTGCACTGAAGGTTATAATCATGCTATGTCGGTTGCTAATCGACTTAACGCACCCAAAATGTTAGGGACTTGGTAATCTTTCACTGAAAGCTGACTAATATCAACTGCCTAGTAGTTCTACTGAACTCCAATATAATTCTAAAGAACTCCTATGAACTTCCCAAGAACTCCTAAGAACTTCTTCTGTTAACTTCCTGCTAACTCTTACTAATATAGGAGGGAGAGTCCATTATCTGAGGAATAGATGTGTTTCCTCATAACAGTTGCAGAGTTACTGAGAGTGAAAAAATCCCAGAGAAGACAATAAAAAAAAACAGAATTCAACTGACATTGCATTTAAATTTTGAAGATCATGAAGACAGAAAAGCCAGATGAGAATTTTGCAACCAAGAAGCAAGCAATAAGTTTTGAAGAAGAAACTATTAACATACAAGTTTTGGTTACAACTAGCAATTTCAGTTATAAAATTTTTTTTTTTTTTTTAATCATATCTCCCCAAGCAAGGCGATAACACCACTGATGCGCAGGGGGATATGTAAGGGTAAAAAGAATGGAAAAAAGAAAGCCGGAAACCACATCCTAAACAGGGAACAAGGGATGAGCCTCTTATGAGACCTAAGTTCCAATATAGTACTGAACTTGTGAAGTTGAAGTACCTTAGCTAAAACAATTATGCAAAAATATTAAAATAACATTGTTGTAATTCTAAAAGGTTACTGTGTGGGTAATCACCAAAACAGAGGTTGGGAATAATAGCATATCAACAAATATAAAACTTACACACTGCGCGAAGTAGGTGAAATGCTAGTCAGTATAATCACTCCCCTCTACTTCAATAGTGTTCACGTATTGAAGAGGATGGAAGTATCCCATTCCTGTATATAGGTAAGTATACAATATTTATTTCTGATTTATATAAAAAAATTGTAGCACAAGGCCGAATTGAGGGTGCAAAAACTTGGAATGGTCTTCTGTAATCTATCCTATACCTAGCTAAACACTATCATGACCCAATCACACATTACAATTTACACATTCTCCACATCACCTCCCACGCCATCACACACCACAATGCCACATATTTACAAGGGACACCTAAAAAATGGGAAAAACCCATGGCAATAAAAAAAATTTTTGTATACAATATAATATATAATTAAAACATTTAATGAAAAATGAAATGATAGGATGGGGATGAACCCAAAAACAAACTAAAATACAACATAATTTTTTCAAAATAAAATAAAATAAATGTTATATAGGTAAGTATATTATTTACTCTTCTCCCCCACTTATGAGATATGTGACACAAGGTCTTTTTTAATGTGGGGAACCTGAGCGCATACGTCCAGGTACTGGTCAAAACATTACCTATCCACCGCAATGGATAGGGTCTAAACTGGTCTTAAAACTAGTCTTAATTGGTCATTCCCGACCCCAGCCTGAAGGCCAGGGCCAGGGAAGTATACAACAAAAATGTACAGGGAAGCTATTTTATATAGAATCCTTAGATAGCAACAGCCAGTAATCAGTTAAAGTTAAAACTGACATCTTCAAGCTACCCAGTAAATTGGTAGGTGGTTTATATGACAACCTGGGAGATTCCACTCTGCCATGTAGGCAAGTCTATTTTGTAGATTCTGATTGGCTGATGATTCCAGTGTGGATATTGTGCTCAATAAATATCAGCACAATATCCACCCTATGGTGAGAGGAGACAGGGACATGTATTGAGTTACAACCCTGTTTATTTTTGTCTGCCAACTGGACACTAGTTGGAAACATCTTTGAAGGTGAGTCTCATACTCTTAATTGTTCAGTTGTGAGAAAGTGACTGGAGCTAAGATAGTCAGATCAGGAGGGTAGATTCTTCTTTAGATTTTTTCAAACATCTCCTGTTTTATAGAAGACGTACACAAGCAGATGTGGCAGCAATATTCAAAGCATTAATGAATAGTAGACTGTTGAAAAAAATTGTTTAACACAACATAGCAGTCTGATTTTCTTAGCAGCAGATTAATTGATTGATTCAATATCAGAATTCTACTTCATGTCATTAGGAACATATTGATATACCATATACATTTTTTATAATCATTTCACCCCAAGCAAGGTAATAAAAGCCACAAAGATGGAGGAGTTGACTTAGAGTGAAAAAACCCAGAAAGCACAATAAAAAAAAACAGGATCCAAGGAGGCAAATTATGATGACTGACATGGAATTTACATGTTTGAAAATCATAGATGACAGGAAAGCAGGTAGTCAGAAACAAGTTCTACAAACAAGTATGAGCGAAGAAACAATTAACATAGAATGTCTGAATACAAGTAGCAATTTCAATTATGAGACCTGGTTGCCAATCTAGTCAGTCAGTTAGTTAAGTGCCATACGTGATACACGCTTGGGCAATCATGTCTCGAAAGAGACATGACTGACTGGGCAGAAGATTATCCCGCAGTAGGTTGCCATTGCTTTCTGCGGTAGACTGGTTGCCAACCAAAGCTATAGAACCCAATCTGTCCTGCTATTTAACCCATAACTGGAAAGAAGAGACGGATTAATACCTTTCCCAAGGGTATTTGCGCGTAAGTGAATACAGTGGATTCAACTGGAATTCGAACTCGGCTTCTCAGCTTACTCATTCTGAGCCGATATCCACTGTACCATAACGCACATAAACTCATAAAATCTGTCATGGTGACTGCTATTCTACTCTCACTGCCACCGCCACTTACTAATAATACACCTAACATAACCTATAAAAGCGATAGTCTAATCTTAGAGTTTCATTAAAAACCTAGCAACATTCTATGTTGAATAAAGCTAAATGCTTTCTTCTTAGATCAAAATTTCTTTAACATGAACTATGAAAAGCTATCTGAAACCCTATTGTTTCAAGGCAGACCCTAATGTGAGTGAAGCTGCAAACCAATGGTACCATTGGTTCAAAATTTTTAAAAACTTTATTGATGTTATCAACACCTTTAGGGCTGATGCGTTGAAAATGCAACCAGATTACATGTACTTATTAACTTTCTGTCCCCAGTGATTTGCAAACATGTTAAAAAATCAACCACTTACAAAACTTATGTTAAGTCTAAGAATGAGGTAATCATATGACATTTGCTCTATAACTGCAAACAAAAGGCTGGATCAGTACCTTGAAAATCTAAGGCTTTTGACACAGGACTGCAATTTTCAGTTTCATACTACCAAGGAATGCAAAAACAAACACCTTAGAGATACCTTTATTAACGGGAAATATTCCCGCTACATTCATCAATGTCTATTGGAAAACAAAACCTTAGACTTGGAGATAGCATTTGAACAGGCACATTCCTTAGCTTAAAAGGAGTGTAACACCTATACAAAGTTCAAATATACCATTAATGAAGCTGCATCTGATACTATTATTAACAGTACCTCTTCTAACCAAACCATCATGGTCACTTTAAGGGCTAAGTGTTCCTTCTGTGGGTTCAGAAAACACCCCCATACACAGTGCCCAGCCAGGAAGACTATATGCAAATCCTGCAGTAAGGTTGGATACTATATGAAAGTCTGTCGGTCTAAACCTCATCACAGAAGTATAGACAAATATCAAAGGATTGTATTTGAAATTGCCAGGTAGTTACCAGCAAACACTCCACCCTCATCTATTGAACAGGTGAAGAGGCTCATCCCTTGTTTCCTGTTTAGGATGCAGTTTCCGGTTCTCTCTTTTCTAATCTTCTCACTTTGTTTTTTTTTTCTTTCAATTGGAGTAGATAGACTAAACTATCGCCCGGTTCACACTCCACCCACATCTATTGAACAGGTGAAGAGGCTCATCCCTTGTTTCCTGTTTAGGATGCGGTTTCCAGTTTTCTCTTTTCCAATCTTTTCACTCTTATTTTTATTTTATTTTTTATAAAATTGGAGTCGATAGACTAAACTATCGCCTGGTTCACACTACACCCTCATCTATTGAACAGGTGAAGAGGCTCATCCCTTGTTTCCTGTTTAGGATGCGGTTTCTGGTTTTCTCTTTTCTAATCTTTTCTCTCTTACATAGCCCCCTGCACATCAGTGGCGTTACCACCTTGCTTGGGGTGATATGATTAAAAAAAAAATGTTTCCTGCAGAAAGCCAGAGAATACAACATCTGGTTATGAAAATAACAATCAATATAAGGACATTAGTGCAAACAAATCAGTGTATAATCATGATAATTTCTTATCTCAAAATTAACAAATTCTGAAGATAAAGGTCTACATAATTCATAGGATAAAATATAGTGGTTGAACCCACCTCCAAAAAAAAAAAATTAAAAAAGCATCAAAAGTCATACCAGGTGATTATAGTTGTATTACATGGCAGCTTCTAAACAAAATGGCAACACATGAGAATCATGGGATAGAGTGAAAGACCTGTAAGATACATCAGTTTCTGACAAGTCTGTCACCCATGTCATTTGAGGTCAAGGGATGTCAGTTCAATTCCACTCTTATTTGGAATCATTCCACCCTTGTGCCCTGTCTTTCTTCCTGTCCAAAATCTGAATCTCAACAAGAGAAGATTATAAGCATTTCTTACATGGTTATGTTTTGAATCTAAAATCCAGCATTTCCAGACAAATTCTAACTATATTTCTGAAAGAAATGAAAACATGTTCATCTCAGACTATAGTCAATAAAAAGGATCAAAAGATTTAATGAAAAAAAGATTTTGAAACAATGATAGCCAACTTTAAGTCATCTGACAATTTTTAAAAAAATATATAATTGTAAATAAAATTGTTTTACTCATGAATTATTAAAGCAAATATCTGTATTTTTAGAATATGTCTAACATGTCTTGGTGACATTCAAAGAGGTTAAATCTGAAAAACCATGGATCCTCTCAAATATGAAGTATGAAACACTTTGGATACACAGAAAAAGTTGGAATCTGGAGGTACTTCAAGCCACTGACAAAAGTGAAGTCTGAAATTTCAGATTTAATCTATTTGAATAGCTATTACTGATAGAATAATGTTATGATATTTGTAATGTAAATATATTTATAGTGAATTCACTATCAAAATACATATAAAATCAAAAGGGAAATTGTCATTGGCCAGGAATTCAAGCTTTATTGTATGGGGCTAATATTAACATCAACTTCTCTCCAAGGAATTTATTAACATCTTAATTTCTGAAACTTCTAAAATTAAATAGAAATAAAACATCATAAAAAAGCAAACTGATTTTCCCAAGTCAAGTTAATGTCATAAATGCTTACAGATTAAAATCAGCAAGAAAATAGTGACAAAATGGATCCAATAAGAGAAGAAATTACAAAAGTAGTAAGTGATTTCAAGCGAAAAAAAAGAATTAATCTTTTCAGTATTTGCCTATACTTCTGAGATTATCACTCCTCTTTCAGGATAGTTTGCCATGTACTGAACTTTGTATTACTTTAATTTTGCATGAACTTCTATTTTTTCCTTATGTTTCCTTTTACTGGTAATCATACTCATACATTCTCAGAGCTTGGTACATAAAAAATATCATAGAGTACTTGCATAGGTAATTTCTTTCTTGCAGGAATTTCTTCAGTAAACCTTTTAAGTGATTCCAATGCCTTTTGTGCTCCTATTTTTTCCTTTTACCACATACATCATTTTTCGAATTCATGATCTTATTATGTCATCTTTCTACATTTTTCCATTTTTCTTCTGAACATCAATTCTGTCACCGACACCTGTATTGGGATTTGGCATTATCCAGTATACGCTCAAGAATTTTTGTAGTGCTTCTAAGCTCACTTTTTCATTACTTGCTTTTTTTCAAAGCCCTCTTGAAAATACCCACACACTATTCAGTTTGTCCGTTTGACCTTGGGTGATATGGCAGGGTAGTAATGTGTTCAATCAAAAACATTTTACAAAATTTATAAACAGTGAATAAGTACTGAGACCATGACATCCAGAATGCCATATCTTGCAGAAAAAATTAACTGTAGCAGTGGAAATTTATTTTTTGTACCCACAAATTTCAGGCCACTTAGTAAAGGTATCCACTACCATAAGAGAATGCAATTTGGTTATTGGACCTGCAAAATATGTGTGTGGTCTTGACCATGGAGTATCTGTCTTTGGCCAAGATTATAATTTCATGGTAGATTATTTTGCTGCTAGAGCAAAACCTCTTCAGGTTTTTAATAATTTTTCAATGTCTTCATCCATTTTGGTCTAATATATATAGCATATCATAAGAGATTTCATCTTTCAAATTCCTGGATATCTACTATGAAATTCATTTCATATACACTTTTGTATTACAAAAGGTATTACGACTCTTTGTGCAAACATCAGTACTCTATCACATCAAGTAAGTGTTCAAGTCTGGATTGCGTTCTAAAACGTTCTTACCTTCTTTTAGTCATTTTTTTATTTTTGATATAAACATGTCTTATCATGCTTTTACTTTTATTTCTTCCAGTGTAACTGGTAATTCACATGCTACATTGCATAATATATTTTTAATTTCTATTTCACTTTTTAATGCTGCAATTACAGTGTCCTCAAATGATTTAATATTTTTGGCATCAGTCTTTGTAAACTATCAGCATGTCCTAATTTTTTAAAGACTTTGTATTCCATCTTGAAATTATATTTATTTTTTTTTTTTAATCATATCACCCCAAGCAAGGCGGTAACACCACTGATGCACAGGGGGCTACGTAAGAGTAAGGTTGGAAAAGAGAAAACCAGAAACCACATCCTAAACAGGGAACAAGGGATGAGCCTCTACACCTGTTCAATAGACGTGAGTGGAGTGTGAACCGGGCGATAGTTTAGTCTATCTACTCCAATTAAGAAAAAAAAAAAGAGTAAAAGAATGGAAAGAGAAAACCGGAAGCCACATCCTAAACAGGGAACAAGGGATGAGCCTCTACACCTGTTCAATAGATGTGGGTGGAGTGTGAACCAGGCGATAGTTTAGTCTATCTACTCCAATTAGTCTATTATTAAGATGGTATCCCAGCACTGTAATCTATTTGCTGTATGCATAAGTGATGTAATGAATATGCATACACCTTGGTTCCCCTTCACAGTAATGTGATTGGCTGGTGTCAGCCATAAATATAAACGAAGGAGAAATCTACTGCTAGAGGTCTACAGGTCTTTGACTATTGGTCTACATCTATTGACTGTGCCTATGTCTCAGAATACTGCATACAATGAGTACTGTCCATTACATATACTTACTAGGTTGTCCTACTCGGTTGAATTTGCCTAAACCACTTAACTACCTCAAATGATATATATATCCCTTTACAGAACATATCAATAAGTATTCCATTTTTTCAACTATAAATTGATAATAGAGGATAGGGATCTCTCTGTAAATGAAAAATCTTTCCATGTGTAAATTTGTGAAATTTTTTTCACTGTAAATATTATTGCTAATGCCTCTTTTTCAATCTGTCTGTAGCTTTTTTCTGCTGCTAGTAGCAAATGTGAAGCATGTGCAACAGCTTTCACATTACTGTCATCATATTTATGTGAAATTACTGCTTCTATACCATAGTCACTAGCATCTGAAAACAACATGATTTCAGCTTTTGGATCTTAGTCTGCTAACAAATAGACTGACATGAGTATTTTCTTGATTTCTCCAAACACCTTCTGATACTTATCAATCTAGTTCCACTTTAGGGCTTTTTTAAACAAATTGTTTAGCAGAGCTCTCAAATTTTGCATATTAAGTATGTGGATTACTAGCAGTATAGCCCAGCGTTGCTCGGGTGTAATGAAAGCTTTAAAACTAATCCATGGTCCTGGAGCTCAGACTCTTTGGACGTTGGCATGAAAGACTAAAAAGCAATAGTTGTTTCCAGCTAAAGCAAAACCGTAGACTGAAAGAAAAATGAATGGATGTAAGTCAAATTTTGATTTCTTGGTATCAATATCAAATAAGTTTTTTTCATCGTAAACTGAATTTTGAAGGCTAAATAAGTCCTCTGAGTAAATAGTATCATGGCTGAGACTAAGAACTACTTAGAGCCAAACCCGAATCAAAAACTAAAATAAAAGGGCTGAAAAACTGATTTTGATCAGACTTGGTATATATTATCAATTTTCTGCACTATTGTAAGAACTGCAACCTTGAAACTTCTGAATATCATTTCTTATGTCTTTGTCTATGAGTGTATCAAATTTGATTAAAATCAAACCACTACTTCTATAACCCGATTTTTTTCGATTATCGATTTTTGATATTTATCAGGGGCACCTTGACATAAAACCTAGCTAAGAACACTCGCAGATGCTTATAGTACAACTGTGTAAATTTTCAAGAAAATCGGTTCAGCTGTTTCAGAGTCTATAGGTAATAGACACACACACACAAAGTTCCATTTATAAATAAGTTTAGATATAATAGTTTTCTAGTCCCAGAAATGCTTGTAACCTGGTAACATTTGTTCTTAATTTTACTTGCCCTCAGTGAATCTAGTTGATTTTGTCAAAGATTTGTTTTAGGTATTTGATTTTAAGCAAAAATAATTCACACTTTTCCTGTATTCCAGTAATTTTTCAAAAATTATTTTCATATGCCCAATACATTGTTCCTTAGATACACTTTTAATTAATATATCATCCAAATAAGTAACTGTGAAATCACAATCTGCATGCATAGTGTTCATAGCTTGTGAAAATATAGCTGGAGTCACTTTTAGACCAAAAGAAAGTCAGTTGAACATCTACAATACCTTGTGCATATTTTTAGTTATTAACTTTGAACATTCTTCTTCAACATGTTTTTGCAAATACTCTTCAGAAACATTCAGCTTCAAAAAAATTTTTAAATTCTCATAAATTTCTTTGTGACTTGGTAATGAGTACTTATAATATTCTAAACACTTGTTTAACCCCGTTAAAAAATTATCACAAACACAAATCTTATTATTTCTTTTCTTTACATTTTTTCTGTTGCTGCCCATTTTGAATGGTCAATTTTTTCCATTTACACCCATTTTTTTCACGTCTGTCTAATTCTTTAATGACTTTATCCAGTGCTGTGAATGGAACATTATGTGATTTTTTTTTCACTTGAAATTTAACTTTTACTTTGGAGCACTGAGCCAACTCATCTAACAGAACATCTGGAAAACATTCTTTCAATTCTTTGAAATTTTTCCACTGCTTTTTTTCTACTACATTTTTGCAATACATTTTTGTAGGTAAATCCCACAGCTCAAAGAATTCCATCTAGTCAATACCAAATAAATTTTATAGTAAATTTTAACACATTTTATTCTGAAATGAAATGTTACAAATCATTTCAAGAATAAAAAAACTAATTTCTTACCTGACATGCCACATGCAATTTTTGAAGTTCTTTGTAATGTAGGTTTTCTGTCTGCTTTCCCTGGGGCTTTGTTAATTATTGTGATGCAACTACTAGTGTCTAGTTGCATTTTTACATTCACAAGTTTTCTTTGCCATTCTGTAATTATTTATTCCATTGCAACACTGTCTAAGAATTTTTTTCTGTGAGAAATTTCCTTGATTTAGTTTTACAATGTGATTTTTTTATGTCCTATTTTTTCACACTTGTAGCACTTTGAATTCTTAAAAAGGGAGTCATCTTTGAGATATAACCTTCCACATTTGAAAAATGAATTAATTTTTCTTTTTCCACATTTTTATTTAGTATGTATGCAAGTGCATTGTTTTTATTCAATTTCTTCCATATCACTTCTCATATTTAGAATTCCTTGACATTTGTTCAATATTTTTGTAGAGTTACTTTTTGATTTTGTTCCAGTTTCATTAGGATTCGAACATGTATTTCTGCATCTTTTTTGCCATTAACACTTGAACAAAAATTAATCCTTTAAATCTATCTGGAGTTAGTTCATTTAATTTGAATCTTTCACACTCCATGTTAACAATTCCAACTAAGTGACAAAATCTTCTATTTGTCAGGTTCATACACTTCCAATGAGTATTGAATGACAAACTTTTCTCACGAAAAATTTTATTCAGAATATGTACTATTTGTTCAATGCCAATTTTTCTTATTTTTATTTTTATTTTTTGGCATAGTACAAAATTAGAGTATTTTTCATGTTCTGCCTGTGCTAAATTTCTAAACATAGGATCATCTTCACAGCCACTGCATGCTTTAAAAATTTATGTGTATCTTCTGAAATTAGGAGTAAAGGAAATTTCATCATCTGAATTGTATTTGAATTCAACTATATCATTTGCCAGTGTATTTGGAGTGGGAAAATTTTCATTTTTTTTCCCGTATTATTTCAAATAAACATTGTTGTTGTTTCCAGAGTTCCAACAACTGCTGCTGCTGTTGTTGTTGTTGTTGTACTTTTAACATCTGGGCTAATAATTCATATATTTAAAGAATATTTGTTTTATTGTTCTTTCTTTCTCTTTTGTTTTCTTTTTTACACATACCAAAGAAAAAAACGAAGCCAATGTGGTTCTAATTTTTCATCATCACTATTATCATATGCAACAAAGCATATCAGTTTCACTTCTTCATTGCCACTGTTATAACTCACCCCTACTGATTATAATATTATATCTCAATTAGGCTACTCCCAGCGACATCACTAGAAATTCTCCTCAACTGACTCCAATGAACTTTCCTTGACTCACTTTAACTTCTAGATAGACTAAACTATCGCCTGGTTCACACTCCATCCACGTCTATTGAACAGGTGAAGAGGCTCATCCCTTGTTTCCTGTTTAGGATGTGGTTTCCGGCTTTCTTTCTCTTTTCCAATCTTTTCACTCTTATATAGACCCCTGCACATCAGTGGTGTTACCGCCTTGCTCGGGGTGATATGATTAAAAAAAAAAATTTAAGACATCTTACCTTAGCAATTTTGTGTTACTCGGAGTGTCTTATTTACTCCATAACAAATTCTTAGTTTGAAAACTTAAAGAAAAATGAAAATGTTCAAGTAATGAGAACTTATGAATAAAATTAAAAGCAAAAACAAGAGCTCATATTATACACAAGTATATTTCTTGTGTGTTGTGGTACAATGGATATCAGCTCGGAATGAGAAATACCTTTGGGGAAAGGTATGAAACCATCTCTTCTTTTATTTATATCTTGGATTACTATCTCTATACTGCAATGAAGTATTTTTTTGCATAAAATATTTGGATGGATATCACAAAATCAAGTGTTTGTTGAATTCATTAACTGTAATTATTAAAACCTGAGTATTGTTGCAATCAGGTAGGTGATGTGGCAAAAAAAAAAATGACTAAGAGAAAATGGATATTGGCTTAGAATAATGGATGTTGGCTTAGAATAAGAAATTGGAGATTGAGTTTGAATTCTGGTCAGGTTTGTTGCATTCACATACATACAAATACCCTTGGGAAAGGTATGAAACCATTTTTTCTTCCTCCCATTATAGGTCGAATAGCAAGACATAATGAGTTCTATAGTCTTGGTTGGCAAACAGTCAACTGCAGAAAGAAATGACAATCTACTGTGAGAAAATCTTCAGCCAAGTCAGTCATGGAGGAAAAAAGACATGATCACCCAAGTGTATATCACATATGGCACTTAACTGACTGATTGACATTTCTTCAGAAAATTTTACTCAGCTTAAAAAAAATCTCTTAATCGAAACATTTAGATTGCATATACACTCAATAAATAGAATAGGTAATCAAACACAAAGTAGAGAAGTGTTGACAGAAATTGTTTATAAAAGATATTTGATATATCAGCAATATGTGTTCTTTGGATATATGTATAATTTTTTTTTATTTTTTTAATCATATCACCCCAAGCAAGGCGGTGACGCCACTGATGTGCATGGGGCTACTTAAGAGTAAATGATTGGAAAACAGAAAGCCAGGAACCACATCCTAAACAGGAAACAAGGGATGAGTCTCTTCACCTGTTCAAAAGATGTGGGTGGAGTGTGAACCAGGCGATAGTTTAGTCTATCTACTCCAATTGAGTAAAAAAGAGAGAAAAAAAAGTGAAAGAGGATTGGGGAAAAAAAAAAAAGAAAAGAAGAAAGCCGGGAACCACATCCTAAACAGGAAACAAGGGATGAGCCTCTTCACCTGTTCAAAAGACGTGGGTGGAGTGTGATTGAACATCATTTGTCTCAAAGGTAGGAAATTCACAAAAATTAATTAAAAAATTAATAAAGGGAGTACATAAGAAGTCTCCTGTCTTGATGATATTAATGTCTCAACAAATACTTAACTATTGTATAAATTATGCACTTTTTAAAAAACTATTTTGCTTGAAAAATGGGGTGATAATTTCCATGTTGTGCATTTGTTGTTTCATATTTCTCTAATTGTTGATGTAAAGTATCTAGATTAAAAAATTCACAACAATTGGAGAAAAATAAAACAATATAAAAAATACATAAACAACTCCTATATAGTTATATTGCTATATAGTGTACACTTGTATTTGCAATTTTAATTGCAAAGTATTACAATTACTTATGTAGATTTAAAAATATTTAAAATATTCAATAATTTCAATGTTTACTTAGCACATTTCTTTGAAAATTCAAAAATAAGTTTTATGGAGCCCCCTGTACATCAGTGGCGTTTCCGCCTTGCTCAGGGTGAAATGATTAAAAAAAATAAAATTAGGAAAAGAAACACACAATGACTTAACATTCAATTCATTTCTATTGTTTTATATTGTCAAAAATTAAATATTTTAATGAAATATATGTACGACATTGGGATTTTAATGGACAATATGATACAACTTTTCAAAAGAATTTCCATAGGGATGGCTATACTACAGGGACAAATTATACTCAAGGATGTAATTTATTCCTTGTTTTTTAGCTTCAGAAACACAAAGTTGCATTATACTGAAGTTGTATTATATACAAGAAAATACAAAAAGAATGTCAAACAACAACAATACATGTTAAAATGAAGGATTCATAACATCAAAGACAATATTCTTAAAAAGTATGTCAATAAAAATACAAAATGAAACGTTAGCTCTAACATCTAAAGATGAAGACAAGTCAGAAAATACAATTCATGCTAAAATTTTAAAGGGCTTGAGGAAGGCTAAAGACAATATCAATGAAATGTTAAAGTAAACAAAAATGAAGAGTCTGAAAATATATGAAGGAAGGCATTAGAAACAACAATAAATTTCTTTAGTTTCTTCAAGCAAGGCAATAAAGCCACTAAGAAATGAGGGGTTAGTGAATCTGAGAGAGTATGAGAGAAAACATAACAAGAAGGAACCATAAAAGAGCAGAAATTAAGATTGATTGATTTACATTTTATGTGGGCTTACGGCCTATCACGTTGAATACACCGGTTCTCGCTCAATCACCAAAGTTAAGCAACGTTGAGCCTGGTCAGTACTTAGATGGGTGACCGCTTGGGAATACCAGGTGCAGTGGATATTGGCTCGGAAAGAGAAATCGGTGAGCCGAGTTCAAATTTCAGTTGAATACCCAGCATTCACTTCAGCACTAATACCCTTGGGAAAGGTATTAATCCATCCCTTCCCTCCAGTTATGGGTAAAATAACAAGGATAGGACTTGAGGACCCTGCCCTTAAAAACAAATCCCAATGAATCTTGATACTCGAAAAGAAAAAAGTATTACTAGACACAAAACTTATATAAAAAAAACAATAAATTGTTGAAAGAAAAAGGTATTACCAGTAATAAATAAATAAAATTTAGTTGGCAATAAATGGCCTGCCGAGGTTGATATACCATAAAAACAAAACAACCAACCAACCAACAACATTTTATGTTTAACCTTTTGCAGGTCATTTAAAGTATGAAAATATTTTTAGAATGTGAGAAATTTTGTGAAATAATGATTTTTAGTGATATAATTTCCAGTAAATTACCCATAGCAGGGGAAAGATGTGGATTCATACCTTTCCCAAAGCTATTTATGTATAAGATAGTATGATATGTCCTGGAAAGTGATATATATATATATATATATATATATATATATATATATATATCATTTGAAGTAGTTAAGCAGTTTAGGCAAATGCAACCGGGTAGGACAATCTAGTACATAGACATAATGGACGGTACTCGTCATATGCAGTATTCTGAGATGTAGGCGTAGTCAATAGACGTAGATCTGTAGACCTCTTTGCATCCTTGCCTTCATCTGTATTAATGGTTGACACCAGCCAATTACTGTGAGGTGGAACCAAGGTGTATGCATATTCATAATATAATAAACCTGACTGGAATCTGAACTCAGCACTCTCATTGCCAAATTTGGGCAATTATCCATTACACTCCCAACACATTCAAGCTTACAGCACCCGGTATTCCTAAGCGGCCATCCAACTAGGAACTGTCCAGTCTTGACTTTGTTTAACTTTTGTGATACTGAGAACCAGTATTTTAACATGACATAATCATAATTGTTAGAGATATTAAGAAGACTAAAGACAATGATTGAGAGTGCATTTAAATTTTTGTGGATCAAAGTTGACTGGAAAGCAAGAAGCCGGAAGAGAGTTCCACAAGCAAGAAATGTGAGAGAAGAAGCTGTTAGCATAGAGCTTATGGTGACATCTGGCTAACTAAACAGTAAAATGATGAGACTTTGCTGCTGATCTTTATGTGTTGTGTCCCCTCAAGACAAAGTCAATCATGTCTCACCACTATTTCCTGTCCTATGTTGCTCTTAATATTTTATCTATTTTCATTATTTCTCCTAAAGCCTGTTCCAACATTCATTTACTCAAGCTCACTATGCTGCTTTCCTCTCTCTCTCTTGCCTTTAATCTTTGTGTGTATCAGATTTTCCAAGCCCTCTTTCTTCATTATGTGCCCTAGAAATTTCAACTGTCTCTTTCTGATATTATAAGTTTACTTTTGTTTCCGTTTTCTGTAAAACTTTGTCTTTGCTCATGTTTGGTCTATGGCATCCTCAGCATCCTTCTGTGGAACCACAATCTTGTTGCTTCAAGTCTAGCGAAAAGTCAATCAAAACAATTACTATGAAAATATTTATAAAAAAGACATAGGGAAAAAATGTTTTGGTTGTGGGAAAGTGACTATTGCTAAGATGCCAGATCAGGATCAATAGCATTGCAGGTTCTTTAGATTTTATCTAGAATCTCTAAATATCTAGCAAAAGCATCAAGCTAGATGTAGCAATAATAGTCAATGCATGAATATTTTCAATATTCAATGACCCTTCCTCCAAACCCTACTCCCTTTATGATCTTCCATAGCAGTCCTACCCAATACTCACTCTACCCACTGCTTTGATTCCAACAAAGAAATGGCTCAAATACTTTGATCAATCAGAAAATTAATAAATGGAGAAACCTTTCATTAATTGTTACAAGATCAATTTATTCAAGAAGGAAGGAGGATGGGTTGTGAGCTCTATTCTGCTAAAGGAACTCAAACTGCACTGATTTTACAAGTGTTTCATCTACAATTTGATATTTTTTGTCTTCATTTGAACCTCATTTAATTACATTTACCCAAATTAATACTTACAAACTGTCACATTTTGTCAACTGACAGTGAGAAAGTAAAATGTTTCATATCGTAAAGTTTGAAAGAAGTTAAAAATGAAGTTATTTCTTTATTTAAAACCGAATAAACGTTCTGATTTAATTTCTGGAATGAGGACTTGTTATTCAAATTTGGAATAATATCTTATTCTTTGTTGTTGTTATTGCTACAAAATTTTGGTCATTTTGCCTGCCAGCTTCCTTCGGTTGTCTGTTGTTTTGAGTAACCTTCAGGTAGCCTCAAACAGAATGCTTTATTTAATCAACAATTGTAAACTGTTCTTGTTCTGCTGTCAACATTCACCAAATTTCCAATGAGCTTAAGTGTGTACAACCCAGCCTAGGAATTGAAATAACAATTATGACACTTCCAAATTCAAATGTTTAATCCACTAAGCTATTATTCCAAGGAACAATTCTGAATCTAGAATTCAGAGCCTTAAATCTAATGTTTTTTAAGCAACGTTGAGCCTGGTCAGAACTTAGATGGGTGACTGCATGGGAATACCAGGTGCTGTAAGCATTTAGTGATGGATGTGCATTGTGGTGCAGTGGATATCAGCATGGAAAGAAAAATCGGTGAGCCAAGTTTGAATTCCAGTTGAATATCCTGCATTCATTTAAGCACTGGTACCCTTAGGAAGGGTATTAATCCGTCCCTTCCCTCCAGTTATGGGTTAAATAACAGGGTAAGACTTGGGGACCTTGCCCTTAAATACAAATCCCAATGAATCTTGATATTCGAAAAGAAAAAAGTATTACTAGACACAAAACTTATATAAAAACAACAATAAATTGTTGAAAGAAAAAGGTATTACCAGCAATAAATAAATAGAAAAATTTAGTTAACATTAAATGCCCCGCCAAGGTTGATATGCCATAAAAACAAAACAACCAACCAACCAACCAACTAATGTTTTTATTGTTTGCCTGCTGCTATGTTTAACCTTCTTTGCCATCACTTTTAAATATAAGTAATGTGAATAATGATTAACACTTAAACATTCAACGCACTCAGACCCACCCTTTAAATATGAGCAATCAAAATCTCACAATGTGACTTTCTGCATTATTTGTGATGACATCATCATATATTTTGACAGAGTATACATGAAGATCCATGATTGCCTACATCCTGAAAGGACATGGCACATAAAAGAAGAAGAATACATGGGTAGGTTGAACATTAAGAGCTGATATCTACAGGACAGATTTGGGTGGGTTGAATGCTGAAAAATTAGACTTAATTTTTCAAAATTTATGTTACTAGAAATTTCTAGTAGCAGTATTTAATATTGTTGAAGTTATTGCAAACATTTTTGTGGAGATTTACAAACTCTACACTTCATTCAATTTTGCGAATTTGTTTGATTTGATTGATAATTTTTTAAATTTAATTTTATAGGACTTCATGGTAAAAAATATTCTTTTTGGAAAATTTTTATCTCTTTTTAACAGTGAAGAATAAATTCTTAGGATTTCTTACTCTTGAGCATGCAATTTACTGTGTAAATATTTCTTTCTAGATCTAAATTACAACTTTTAGAAGCATTTGGCTTTGTGAGTTGTTTATAGTTCTCACAAATACTGGAAACTGGATTCCAGCATATATAAAATACTTAAAGAAAGATAAGCAAAAAACAATATTACAGTTTTATTAAATAACTTTTTATTAGGTTGTCCCAAAAGTTTGTAAACACTTGCAAAAAATTGAAATTTTACTTGCCAAGTAATCTCAGGTTACCAGAAAACACTTGCAAAAAATTGAAATTTTACTCGCAAAAACAACAAAAATTATTGCTCAAAATAAAGACCATCATTTTCCAAGACTTTCTGCCATCGATCTGCAAGCTTTCGGATCTGGTCAAAGTAACATTCAGCCGGTTTCAAATCAAAGAATTCTTGACAGGCTTCCTCGACTTCATCAAACGAGTCAAATTGGCAGCCCTTCAGAAAGTGTTGCATTCATCGGAAAAGGCTGTAATCTGATGGAGCACAGTCAGGACTGTAGGCTAGATGTGACAGAACCTCAACGTCGTCCAGCTCTTCAAACTTGTCTTTGGTCTTCCTGGCAGTGTGTGGCTTGGCATTGCCCTGCTGCTTCAAAGCGCGCTTTTGGTTGATCAGAGCCGGGTACATTCGCTTCAACTTTTCGTAGACCTGCTCAAGTTCCTGACAGTAAAGTTCAGCACTGATGGCATGACCATTCGGAACCAACTCAAAATGCATGATTCCTTCAAAGTTCCACCAAACGCACAACATGACTTTCTTGCCAATTCGATCTTGTTTTGGAACCGATGGTGTCTTTTGCCCTTTCTGAACCCATCGCTTGTCTCGATTGTGCTGGATCAGATAAATCCACTTCTTGTCAGATGTCACAATGCACTTCCAAAAACGCTCGTCCAATTGATTGCTGAGAAATTAACAGCAAATTTCAACTCATCTGTTGGCTTGTGCTTTGGTGAGTTTGTGCGGATCTTGGCACTGCTTTTTGTGAACAAAATCAAGTTGCTTCAAATGTCGGTGAATTGTTGATTTGCCAACTCCAATCTCATCAGCCAATTCTCGAGTGCTCGATGAAGGCACAATGTCCAACCCGGTTTGTAAGTCTCCAATTTTAACGGCCGTCCCGAACAAGGCTTATCTTCAAGACTCATGTCGCCAGAATCAAAACACTTGTACCACTTTGAGATCGCCGCATATGCAATTGTTCCTTCACCTTTGGCAGCACAAATCTCTTCTGCAGCTTTTCTGGTTGAAAGACCTTGCTTCCAACAGTAACAAATCAAAACTCGCAGCTCAATTTTATCAAATGCCATCTGGAATACACACAAGAAGATCACTATAACAATATAAACACAAAATTGCATAAAAATTCAATTTTTTGCAAGTGTTTACAAACTTTAGGGACAACCTAATATTATTTGATACATGAAACTGATTTTAAAATAGTGGGAGTATGTTTGTTGTATCCCCAAGGTGGATACGATACACAGAGAAGATGTGCTGCAGTATTATTCAGTACAATATCTGATGCTAAACTGATATACACAGAACAGTACAATAGTTACAATGACAGACAAAACAGAACTTGCAACACAGAGAGGAAGGGTTTAGACTGCAATAGTGGCTGAAGCAATCTGTCCAAACATTACACCTCAGATGATACTATTCTTTACTTAAATAGACCATTTCAGACCATGGGTCATTCTATCATTGAGAATGCTGCAGGGATGTCAGTCACTCTACAACAATGTTGAATAATAAAACTTAATTTTTCCCAAAAATGAATGAAAATTTATTGTACAAAGATACCCACCACCCTAGTAAAACCAACTGTACTTTGTACTCCCTTACTTGTTTGCACTTCTCAAACTTTGGTTTCAATTAGTCAATATATGGCTATTTTAGAAAATATGACAAATGGATGAATGGACCATCGGGTCACAGATTTTATGTATAGAAGAATTTTCTTCTCCTTCAGAAGAAAAAAATATTCATGGACTTTCTCAAGATATCCAGTTTCATAATTCTTAACTTTAATCTTGAACTAATTTGATTTTTGATTCATAGAGGACTTTGAATGCTAACTTTCAAGGTATGATTGCAACCTCTTCTCTCTGAAAAACTAGTGTAGCATCAACATTTTTTTCCTGTTCATTCCATCTGTGATTTATTATGCCCAGCTTAGTGAGCATCTAAGTTTTGGGAGGTGACAAGGGAAGGGGCTTTCAAATGAAAAAATAAATTTCTGATAAAATATTTTAAGATCATTCTCTTTTTCAGACAATGCATTAGACATTTTATTTTTATTAATATTAGTACGGAGAAGGAGAACACTAACAAAATGGCCCCACATGACAAATATATAAAGCCTGATATACCCATCATGCCTCCCAATTTGATAAGAATATACTAGGAACATGCATCACAAACAAATGGGCATATGTTGACAGATTTTCATAAAAGCAGCAGATAGCCACGCAGATACCCAGTCTGCTCAAATGGTTACCATTGAGGGTATTCTTAAGCATAGAGTTCAAAAGCATCTCCGAGTCCTTGTGGGTGACAAATTATTTTCCACCCTCCAAGCTCTTTTTCATGGGTGGGATGTGATAAACCTCTCACTACTCTATTGCAACTTCCATGGAAAGCACTTGGACAAATTACATATCCTGTTTCCACTAGGTCTACCCTTCACAACTTAGACCTGCCATGCTACTTACATTGTAGGAAAACATCCATATAGCCTCCGTATTCCATCAGGGAAAAGTAAGTTCCACTCAAACAGATTCTTCCTGCAAACCATTGCTTTGTGGAACTGACTCTCAAGAAGATGTCACTCCAATCACAACAATCTGAAGAAACTGCTCAAGTCTAGAGTTAACCGTTATCTTCTGTCTGTATGAATTAACTCTTAATGTAATCATCTACCTTGAGTGGCTTTCAGGCCTTGTACAGTGTAAAAATTAGTGTAACAAAAATGAAAGAAACGTCACTGCTTTATCCTTTAAACTTAAAAACAAATAATCTCCTTGCTACATGGCTATGATGCTTCCCGACTCGGACTCAATCATGAATAGAAATGCACCAAGCATCAACCCCAGGGGAATGTGCATGGTTATGGTGAGGCAATAGTTGAGTAAATCCATGGTGCTGAATGGGGTATTTGTCCGGTTTCATCTCAGTTCACCAAGTTTTACCTCGAATCAATTAAGATCATAAGCCATGAGAGACATTCCTGCGCATATTATTATTATTAGTAGTAATAGTCAGTCAGTTAAGTGCCATACGTGATGATTGCTTCGGTGATCATGTCTCAAAAGAGACATGACTGACTGGGCAGAATATTATCCCGCAGTAGGTTGCCATTACTTTCTGCAGTAGACTGGTTGCCAGCCAAGGCTATAGAACCCAATCTGTCCAGTTATTTAACCCATAACTGGAGGGAAGAGACAGATTAATACCTTTCCTAAGGGTATTTGTGTGTAAGTGAATGCAAGGAATTAAACTGGAATTTGAACTCGGTTCTAGTAGTAATAGTAGTTTGGCAAATTCTTTTATTTTTTTGTATGTTTTAGAATAATTTTTGTTACAAAATTTCAATTGAAGCATACTCAGGTATGTGCATGTGCTTTTTTACTGTTTCATTTTTATTTTGAGAAAAGTTTTACTTACGTTTCCTCAAACTTATTAAAATTTATATAAAATATGTGATAATGTCATGGATCACAGGCCAGATTGAGAAATGAGAAAGCTAATTTACAATTCAAGTTGAGTTCATTACATTCATTTCTGTTCAAATATCCTTAGAAAAAATATGAATAAATTTCTTTTTCCCCCCCGCTATGGGTAAATAGCAGGCTAGTTCATGTTTTATAACCTTGGTTAGCAACCTAAGTGAAGTACAACTCTTAAGCTCAAAATATGAAGCTGAAAGAGAGTTCCAATGTGTCATTTGGAGACCTTGTGAACTCTCTGTGAACCAATTCTCTGAATTTAGTTTTTATAAAAAGTCTGGGAGGATTCTGCACAAGCCTTCATCATGAGATTGAAATTGTATCTGTGTGGGTAGATTTTTAAATCCTTAACTGGTTTCTGAAATTAGTGTTCTTGTTTTTACAACAGTATTTGCATGAAATTAATCATATTTATTAATTTGGATAACTCTATATCTCAATGTTGATAAATGATTAGAAATAGGTGTGTGTATTTTAATATATAATGCACCATGTGTCTTTGTATACTTTTTACCTTTAATGGATATAATTTTTAACATTGGCTGGTGGCATTGTCACTGTTATGACAATAGCAAGCTCAATGTATAATACAAAGAAAGGATTACCACTAAGAAATCTTTGAAATTATATATATATATTTTTTTTTAATCATATCACCCCGAGCAAGGTGGTAAGGCCACTGGTGTGCAGGGGGTTATGTAAGAGTGAATAGATTGGAAAAGAGAAAGCCGGAAACCACGTCCTAAACAGGGAACAAGGGATGAGCCGCTACACCTGTTCAATAGACGTGGGTGGAGTGTGAACCAGGCGATAGTTCAGTCTATCTACTCCAATTGAAAAAAAATAAACAAAAAAGAAAAGTGAAAAGATTAGAAAAGTATATATATACATGGTGCAATGGATGAATTGTTATCTAAATTACACAAAAAAGAAAATAATGCTGACATCTCATTTTAACAGATATATTTACCAAAATTATACAGAAATATCTATACTAATGAGTAAATTTATTCAGCAAAATTGTCATTGGCTTCAACTATGAACTTGATGTGGCCTTGTTTTCACTCTGAAGCTCAGTGGGAAGATGAATGGAGGTATAACATCGCCGTCAATAGTGATCACTTCAAACATCATGATGTTGACTGGAGATATCATGCAACTCTTTCCGAATCCTTTGCACTGTCCTCAGATTGACACTCAAGCACTTTAAAATATTCATATTGGAGATTCTGGTGCAAATGCCAAGCAGTACAGCATGCCATTTCCAAATGTTTGGTAGAGTGAATTGTGTCATGGTGCACTTTCACAGATGATTCCTAACTGACACTACTAGACTTTGCTGTCAACAAAATCCTAAACAAACACCACACATAGGTGAAATTAAAAATAAAAATGAGAACCAATATTATTTATGAGTTTGCATGTCTTTTAAACAACTGTTTTTCATCAATCTAAATTTGTAAATAATTACATTGTATATACAACTACATGATTACCATAGCACCTTGTCTCTCATTCTTAGTAAAATTTGCATATATATATATATATATATATATATATATATATAATCATTTTACATTGCTACAGAAAAGCTATCATGTTTCAGTAGTATTAATTGTACTTTGTCAGACAATGGTTGGTCAGTAGTTTTGGGAGTTATTTTTATAGAAATTTAAAACCATTTCATGACCATTTTTCAGACAGTTAAGTTGGGGTATCAGGACAGAATTAAGAATGTTCTTGTGGGTAAGACTTGATTAACCAATAAAAAGTTAAGTTTATGTTGGATGGAGGAATAAGAATAGAGGGTGGAGGTGGGTAAGTAAATTTAAGAGGTCACAATAAGCTAGTTATTGGGTTGTCAGTATACCATTTGATGATGGGGAAATGGCAACAATATGTGTGTTATATGTGTTTCTGTTTATGGCAGTCGCTTTGTAGAGGTGTTATTCCCACCGCTGATGTGCTTTAAAGGAGTTTATTGAGATAAATAGAACTAAGTAATATCTATATCAGATGCATGTGATACTAAATAGAGGGCAAACCATAATATTATTCAAGTTAAATTAAACAAATAAAATAATTATCAGTGGATTGTGGTCCCTTATTTATTAAAGCAATAACAGCTGTCTAACTGTGGTACGTAACTGTTTTTATAGCAGATCTTTTTTTTTTAACTACACTTTAAAATAAACAACAGACAGTGTGGGCAAGTTACTGTGAATTTGCTTCATTGATTTAACAGAGATTTTTTTCTTAGGAAATTTGATTATCAGAAATGGTTGTTGTAAACACAAGAAACAGAACTCATGTAAAAATTTACAAGTTACACCTTTTTTTAATATTTTCAATTTTAACTTTGGGATTTTTATGACTTCTTATAAGTGCCAAAAGTATTTAGAAAGGGATGTTCTATTTCTATACATCCTATTATTGAAAGATAATATATATGTTGGTACCATCTAGTCTTAAAATTATTCTTGATGCTACTGATGTAAAATTTTTCAACTGTTGTGTTTTCAATAGTAGAAATAGTACATAGGTAAACAACAGAGTCAGTTAGACACCTATTTTGTAATGGACATTCATTCAAAAATCCAAATATATATATATGTATATGTATGTATATGTATATATATATACATTCTACACACTTATATGATGAGATTCTGATCTCAAAGCATTTTGAAGCTCTATAAAATTAACAGATTTTAAGTTTAACAAAAATATTGCTTAAAAGTAATATAAAAATATAATTTGCAGTTATTTTTTTCATTTACTATGTATATTATGATTACTGTAGTTATTTGAAGCTATTTCTTTCAACTGTTTCAATATTTGCTATATTTTTCTGTATTAATATTTATTTGTTTTTTCTACAACTCAACTAAAGATCATTTTCTTATTTTTACTTTCTGTTTCTACTTAAAGATCTATTTATTAATTTTGCATTTTCTACTCTCATTCATTTTTTATCAATTATTTTTGGTGTTAGTACTGTTAAAAAGTCAATATGAATTATTCTATGCTATAAATAATGACTTCATAATCCACATATTTTAAGCTTAAATCTTGATTTATAGTTTTAGTTTTTCTATCTTCTCTCTTTTTCCAAAATAAAAAAAAACTTTTAATTTTTGTATTTATTTCTTTATGTACTTCTATTTTGCAATTTGTCTTGCTTTCTAGTGTTTTTGTTTAACTAACATTTTATATATCTAAAAAAGATTTACTGTTTTGGGGCTTCTAAAACACTTTGTGGATATAATATGTACATCATTTGTGGTCCAAAGGTTATCAGAGCCAGGAATATTGGGGACATGTTCCCACTGTATTTAAACTACTTCTCAACAACTACATCAAGGTGCAAGCTAAAGAATGGATGATGGAAGAAAACTGGTGCCTCATATCCATCTACATCAGCTTCCATATACCATTGTCTAGGAAAAGTGCCCTAGAGATGTCACTCCAGTCTCACTTCTAAATTAATGAATTTTGACTAAAAAGAGCACTACCTTTATCTCATAAGATTAACAGGCACCTACATATAAAGTGAATGATACACATAATTGAATAGCTTTTCCACTTTGTCTTATTAATTGATTTGTTTTCTACAGCTTATCAACTCTTTTTAGGACATATAATGAAAAAAGAAAACTTAGAAAATCTGTTACTCGAGTGGCAAAAAAAAAACATGTAACATACTTGGCTAAATGAATGGTAGAACAGGGATTAGAAGAGATAAGAAAAAGATAAAATTTATTAAGACCTACAAAGAACAGGAGGTTGTGGAGAGCTACGATTGCTTACATTCATGAGGAAGAATCACCAAAACTAAGCTATGGTGGAAAGTGTCAAGTTGATTGGCTTGAGCATAAAAATTATTAGATTTTTGTGTACAGGTAACATTTTTTTTTGCTCTAGATTTTTTTATTTTTTTAAATCATTTCATCCCAAGCAAGGTGGTACCATTACTGGTGAGCAGGGGGCTACATAAGAGAACAGTGAAAGTTTAAATAGGAGAGCAAAGAGAAAGATGAACTGGTTGCAAGGGATGTCAGAGAAAGAGCAAGAGAAGACAATTGTGAGAGTAGAGTGAAAAAGGGAAAAGACAAGATATACAGGGTGATGGTGAAAAAACGAGAGAAGGAATGGAGTCAAGTGGATAAGAAATAGCAATTGTCATTGCATTTAAATTCTTGGAGATTGTAGCCATCAGGGAAGAAAGTATACAGAAGGGAGTTCCACAGGCAACAAGTGTGAGAAAAGAAGCTGATGGAGTAGAAGTGGTAGCTGCATTTGGTTGATTTAACTGTATAAATGTGAGACTTGGTGGCAGTCTGGTTGCTCGAGTAAATTTTTGTGGAGGAGGCACCAGTAAGCTATGCATGTCTGAACAGAAAACAATTCTTCTTACAAATCTATTAGAATGTGAAATCACAGAACCAAGTTCAAATTCCAGCCAAGTTTGGTACATTCACTTATGTGCAAATGCCTTTAGGAAATGTATGAATCTATCTTTTCTCTCCACACATATAGGTTAAATATCAGAATAGACTAGACTCTATAGCCTTGGCTGGCAACTAATCTAGAGATGGTAACTTGATAAAACCATCTATGTCCCTGAAAGCCTGAGCCAGTTGCAGGTATGCACTGGCCCATGAAAATGTGCAGTTGAAATTCTTCAGTTGTGTGAATTGCACATTCTGTCACATTTACTATTTTATATAAAGAAATAGTGACTAAAACGTTTAAACACTGATGCACTTAAAATTAGTCTTTAATAAATTGATTTTCAGGAAAAGTTACTTGGAAAACATTCTCTTCACATTTAAATGATTATTTATCGTAGAATATGCTACGGATTCTTCATTCAGGCCATACCTGACTCTGAATAGTGGACACGTCTACCGGTATCTGAATCAAATACTCAACAACACAGTTGCCAATTAGGCATCCATTTAAGCAATTCCTAATGAGATTAGAGTAATTAATAAGAAATCAGAAACAGTTTTAAGTCACCCCGTTCAGAAGCAATATTGTTATGAACATCAACTGTAATGAACGAATAATGTAACTGAGGCAGATTCAATTTTCAGTAAAAGTGATTGATACTGACTGGGCCAATTTCATTTTAGCCTTAGCAGCACAACCTGTTACTGCAAGTGAGGGCTTTGTGTTTGAGGCACTCGAGTGGACAAATGCCACGAGGTACAAATTAATTCAAACTTGAACTGAAAAGAGTTTGGGATTTTTCTGATATCAAGTTAAATGCAATATTAGCAAAAAGAAATTCAGCAGGGTTAAGAGAATGTGAGGTGGAGAGTAAGTATCAAACAGGCAGGTAAGGAAAGATATCTAACGGATGCTGGATACTGCAAAAGGATGCAACAAGGCAGAATGAGGACAATGATGATATGAGTGAGTGAGATGAGGTGTGGTAGTGGGAGAATGAAGAGGATTTAGGAAAGGAGATAGAAAAGAGTACTAATGAAGAAGGGAAAAGAGGATAGTGCATGAGACAGCAGGAGAAGGAGTATGATACAGAAGAGGGAGAGGAGCAGAAGGTGGGAGGAACACAATATGTGGAAAAAGAAAACAGTGCACATTACAGGAAGAGAAGAAGGAGGATGATAAATTAAGATTCAGGAGGAGGAAAAGAGGAAAGATGACAGAGAACGACACTGTAGGAAAAAAAGACGGAGAAGAACATCGGAGAAAGAGGATGAGGCAATGTACAGAAAAAGGGGGAGAAGAAGGACAAAACCCAATACAGAAGGTGGGTAATTAAAAAGAAAAGAAAAAGAAGGACAGAGTAAGACACAGGAAGAAGAGAGAAAAAAAATGGAGAATGACACTATCAGAGAAAAATGGATGGTGTATGATATTAGATGAGAAGAAGAAAGAGGATGAGACTATGTACAGGAGAAAAAGAGACAAAGGTGGACAGGGCATGATATTTGAGGAGTAAAAAAAGAAGGACAGAGAGCAATATCAGAAAAACAGGAGATGAAAGAGTAAAATGGAAGGAGGATGAATGCAATAAAGACAGAAAAAACAGAATACAACAGGATGTGGGAAAGGAAAAAGATAGAAGGTAATCTAAAAGAGATGATGAAAGAATATGGAGAGGATAGAGAGTTGTAAATTGATTGTTTTGTTTTTTACAGTTTATCAACCCTTTGTGGATTATTTAAAGTTAAAATATATTTTGGACTGTAAATTTTTTTTTCTAGTGAATATTGCATACGATTTTTTGTTAATAATTTTTTCCAGATTCAAGTTATACTATTTGATCCATAGTCAGGAGGAAGTGATGGATTCTCCCCTTTCTCAAGGGTATTTTTTTTTAAATCATATTACCCCGAGCAAGGCGGTAACGCCACTGATGTGCAGGGGGTTACGTAAGAGTGAAAAGATTGGAAAAGAGAAAGCTGGAAACTACATCCTAAACAGGAAACAAGGGATGAGCTTCTTCACCCGTTCAATAGAAAATAAAATAAGTAATAATAAATCAGAATTAAAAAAAAAATTCTCAACAGCTTTCAATGTTTTTTTTTCTTTTTTACTCTATTAAAGAAGAAATTTTCATAAATTTATTTTCAATTTCACAGAAGATTGAATGGCTTTTATAGTAGACTAGTCAATTTGTTAAAAAAAAAAAAAGGAGAAAAATTTTGGGAGGATAATTTTTGCAGATTAGTATTTATTTATTATATCTTCCTCAAGTCACAATATTTGTCAGAATTGAAAATATTCATTTTTATCGATTTAGACATTCTTTTCATAATACATAAACAGTGCTCCTACTGTTCATCTCAAGAGTGTCTTGTTTTGTGACTATGTAAACATCCCACTCCCTTTTCTCTTGATAAATCATTTTTTTTATATATGATTTAAAAATGTATGATATTGAATGAAAGGTAATTTTGTAAATTACTGATTGAGATGCTAAAAACGAATGTCAACTACATTTCCCTAACCTGGCGTTCATCCATGCATTGTGTACTGTTGTCATATCTTATCTGGTGCTGCTGCTGTATATCTCACAATTCTGGACAAAATCTAAATAAAAGTTTGTAATGTAATCGATCCTGACCAGGCATCTCAACTTGAGTTTCTTTCTCACTGACTTGACATGGCTTCCCTCTGTCTTTTCTACAAGTATTTTCATGGTAACTGCACTGACGAGTCATTTTCTGTGGTGTCCCAAATATATGTGCATTGTGGTACAGTGGATATCAACTCGGAACGACAAATCAGGGAACAGAGTTCAAATTCCAGTTGAATTCCTTGCATTCACTTATGCACAAATATCCTTAGGAAAGGTATTAATCCATCTCTTTCCTTCAGTTATGGGTTAAATAATAGGACAGATTGGGTTCTATAGCCTTGGTTGGCAACCAGTCTACTGCAGAAAGCAATGGCAACCTACTGCGGGATAATCTTCTGCCCAGTCAGTCATGTCTCTTTCGAGACATGATCGCCCAAAGCGTGTATCACATATGGCACTTAACTAACTGACTATATTGATCTCTAGGTTTGACACTTTTATTGTTGAAATAGCTAAATGCAACTCCCACTTCTACTCACCAGTTTTTTTTTCTCACAATTCCAACATGTAGAACTCTTCTGTTTCCTTGCTATCCGGATTACTATGATCTTTGAAAGTTCAAATGCAATGTCAGTCACCATCTTCTGTCTTTGAATCCTCATTCATCTTTTTGTCTTTTCCTCAGTCCTCTCTATTCTCAGATTTTCACTTTCTGTAACCCCCATGTGCACTAGTGGTATTACTGTTTTGCATAGGGTGAAATTAAAAAAAAAGAAAATTATAAAATCAAGTTTTGATTTTTACAGAGTTACCTAAATTTTTTGTCCATATATTTCTCCTTTTCTTACTCTCTCATATATATATATATATATATATATATATATATATTCCTTCTTTTCTCTTACTATATATATATATATATATATATCTTTCTCTCTCTCTCTATATATATATATATATAAATATTTTACTTTTCTCTCCATATATATATACATATATCAATCTCCATTTATCTTACTATATATATCTATATATACCCTTACATCACTTTTTACCATTCTCTCTCTCTCTCTCTCTCTATATATATATATAAATATTTTACTTTTCTCTCCATATATATATACATATATCAATCTCCATTTATCTTACTATATATATCTATATATACCCTTACATCACTTTTTACCATTCTCTCTCTCTATATATATATATACAGACAGGCAGAAGGAAACCTTAGCTGACACATTTCATCCTCACGTGGACTTTATAAAGGCAAATGTAAGGATTTTATTTTACAACAAGTAAATAAATAGCAAATTGTTGAGGGCATCCAATTTGTTCATCTCTAATATCATAAACATTACATACAGCCTCAGGTTAAATTAAATAATTAGTTCTTTGGAGATTACCTGACTTTGTTTTAATAATGGTAATCTCTGTTGTTCCTTTTGTTTGAACTCTCTTCCTCACTAATTTCACATTTCCTCAAGGGAGATGGCAATTGAACATAAAATAGGTTGTGCTATGCAAAACCAAATTTAAATTTGTGATCTATAAGTATGTGGATAACTTGCCTTTCCAAGAAATATCAAAAATAGCCAACAGCTGAATAAGCTGCAGGGAGTTTGCACTCAAATCGAATGTACCTTGTCTCTGTTGGTGACAGTTTTCTAAAGAAAACAAAAGATTGGTTTTTACTGGTCATCAATTTTCTGCTGCAAGATGGCACCTACACCAGTGGAAGTACAATCAGCTACCAAACATAACTCTTTGTCTGAAACAACATGCTGTTCAACAACAAGTAAAATCTGTTAGTTGACTAAGAAATCATATATTTAACTCTGCTCAAGTCCCAAATAAAAGTCCAGGGCATTTTCACTCCCGTTAATGGAACCCCTACTTAATTTGCCATGACTTCAAAGTTGTAGCCATTCTCATAACACTAGGCCAATTGCAGATTAGTGAGGCTATTTAACCCAGAGTTAGGGTGAATATCCATTGACTGAGGAGTATATCTGTTCTTTAATAGCTCTTTTTGTGCTGTTGGATTTAACTCGGAGAGTAATTTAGTCACAGACCACTCAGGTCTTGAGTAGAGCTGTCCTTCTCCTAGAGTGGTTGACACCCATGGCTATAGGACCCAGTCTGCCCTGATATTTTCCCACAGAAAAGCAGAAAAGATTTATTCATACCTTTCCCAGGGGTATCTGATTATACGTGAATGCAACAAACTCAACTGGAATTTAAACTTGGCTTTTTGATTCCTCAATCCAAGCTATTATCTATTAGGACACCATTAGTTGATTATGAAACTATATATTAAACTCTGCTATAGTTGTCTCCAACTAAAATAAAAGAGAGAAAGAAGTAAAGACCAATAACTTCAGAAACTTCTTCAAGAAAACATGACATATCTTAAATTTTCAAAGATAATAAATATTACCATGATAGTCAGTCATGTCTTGAAAGAGACATGATCACCCAAGTGTGTATCATATATGGCTCTTAACTAACTGATTACTATTATTATTAACTATGATATAAGAAAAGGTATTACTTTTTGACAAAATCTCATATATATGTTATTACAACCACTTCTTCCTTCTGGCTGCTTGTGTGCTGAATTCACCAGTTATTTTCACAAGTCTTCAACCAGTCATTTCCAATTTTCTATCAATAAAGAAGCCATTTTTCTCTCTGAAGTTCCTCAAACATTTGAGCAGCATCTTGTGGACAAATTTATGTCAAGATCATCTTGTCATAAGGTAGTATTAAAAAATGCAGAAGACAAAGAAAAAAATTTCTAAAAATCACCAATAATTTTTATCTGAACATTTTTTATGACTGACATTTGAAATAAAAGATTTTTTATGTTATACTCTTAGTTTTCAAAATGTCAAGAAAGAATACTTAATACTTAAAAAAAGTTTTCATTTACTGTTTTGAGAAACTAAATATACAAAACAGTGTTACCAAAAGAATTACTTGACACATGTGTTACAGGTGGTTATACTTCACTTTGCAAACTTCAAGTAAAATAAATTTTCTATTGTAGGAAATTTATTATAAAAATAAGGGAGTATATCTAAACTTATTTATAAATGGAACTTTGTGTGTGTGTGTGTGTATCCATTACCTATAGGCTCCGAAACGGCTGAACCAATTTTCTTGAAAATTTACAGTCATACTATAAGTGTCTGCCAGTGTTCTTAGCTAGGTTTTGTGTCGAGGTACTCCCAATAAAGATCGAAAATCGATAATCGAAAAAAAATCAGATTATAGAAAGAGTGGTCCGATTTTAATCAAATTTGATACACTCATAGACAAAGACATAAGAAACGATATTCAGAAGTTTCAAGGTTGCAGTTCTTACAATTAAAATTGAATCAAAATTTTAATTTTAATTCTAATTTTAATTTTTTTTTCCTTTTCCTTTTGTTTTTCTTTATTTAAGTACAATTTAATAAATAAAAACTCCAAAAAATTTCAACCCAGACACCTTGTAACCAATGTCAGTATCTGTCTGCAATTCACTTTTGGCCAAAATTTAAAATTACTCTCTCTTAGCCATTAACGTGATAGGTGCTAACTTGGCGGCTCAACTACAGCCACTTCCCCACTGACAAGATGTGGCCTCCCTTTGTCTTCTTTAAGTACTTTCATGGCTTCTGCTCAGATGAACTTAAGTCACTGGTGCCTCCTCAGCAGGTGTTTACTCGTGCAACCAGAATGGCAACTGGGTCCCACCCATTCACAGTTAGGTTAGCCAAATGCAGACGACAATTCTACTCCTGCAGCTTCTTCTCTCACACTTCCCGCCTGTGGAACTCGCTCCCATATTCTTGCTTTCCTGACGGCTACAACCTCCAAAAATTTTAATGCAATGTCAATACTCATCTACTAACCACTTGACTCTAGCCCTTCCCCCACCCCGTATATCCTTCCCTTTCTCTCCCCCCTTGCAACTATCATCACACCTGCATTTTCATCTTTCTATGACTTCTTCCTAATTGGTTTGTAATCCTCTTCTCCCTCCTCTAATTTTCTTTCAGTTATGTAGCCCCCCACACATCAGTGGCATTTACACCTTGCCCGGGATGAAATGATTAAAACAAAAAAAAAAAAATTGTTGGCTCTTTCCTTATATTTTCTCACCATCTTTCCTCTTCACTTTCTATTTCTTCTTTCTTTCCTTTTTCACTTTCTTTTCCTTTTCTTGATTGCTCATCTTATTTTCTTATCTTTTCTTCCCTTTTTCTTTTCCATCGTTTTTTAATATCTTTTTGACCATATAAAAAAAAATTAAAATTAAAAAATAAAGGGAAGTGGTGCTTTTTAAATTTTTTTTCAATAAAACGTTTACTACCATCCTATTTAACGACCTGATGAGTCATTTTTCTTTCAATGTTGAAACAAAATGTACAATTTTGTAGTAGTTTGAACATGTGCTAAAGTAATAATCAATTATATATATATATATATTCTGAGATGGGGTGCATCTGTAGAAGAAACAAAATGAATAAAAAAAAGACAAGAGGAAAATTGTACTCAGCCAATACTAATATGAAGTACAAGCTAAGTAGTTTTTCATTTTGTTTCTTTTTTATATATATATATATATATATATATATATATATATATATATAAAAGTACGCGGTGTAGATATAGAAGAATCCAAAGGAGTATCCTGTACATACAGTGGTAGGATAACTCTCTAAGAGAGCTCTAAATATATACATATATAAATACATATAGAGCAAATATAAGAAAAAATTTAGGAAGACATGTTATTTCATGGTAAATCTGAAGAATGGACCTATTTCAGGTGATCCATCATCAGCTTCCATCTTTATTGTACAAAAGATTTTACAATCTTAATTTTACAATCTTCTGTACAATAAAGATGGAAGCTGATGATGGTTCACCTGAAATAGGTCTATTCTTCAGATTTACCATGAAATAACATGTCTGCCTAAATTTTTTCTTTTATATATATATATATATATATACATATTTTCCTTATATATATATATATATATATATATTGATTAGAAAACCATATATTTAACTCAGCTGTAGCCATTTCTAACTAAAATAAGAGTGGAAAATAAAACCAATAGCTTCAGAAGCTTCTTCAGGACAACATGACATACAATAAATAACTTTTATTTCTTATGATTCTTCTATAAAATCTACTTTCTTCATCTATCCCAAGTATTAAAAAATACATAAAATCTTATAGGAAGATACAAAACTCTGAATTCAATTATAAGGCCATATAAGGAAGCAATGGCACCTCTAAATTGCCACAAAATCATATACCAATTATGGAAAACATCTTATAGGTCATAGGTAATCCCAGTTATCGAAAAACTCTAAAAGGCCAATGGCATGTGATTCCAGTTTATACAAGGAATGTAAAAAGTAATTTTACTTATAAAAGTCTTGAAAAGGTCAAATGTATTTTATCTCAGTCAAAGAAACTTCTAACCAGTTAGACATATCTTCTCCCAGTTATAGAAAGATGCTAAGATATTTAAATTATCTCCATTATAAAAAAAAGCTCTAAAATGGTCAAAAGTCTTTTATCCCAATTATAGAAATACTCTAAATTGTTGAAGGTAATCCCAGTTATGACAAACATTCAAAAGTATTTTATTTCAATTATAGAAAGCCTATAAAAGGTCAAAGGTATTTTACCTGTTCAAGACAACTTCTAAAAGACCAAAAGTACCTACAATTATAGAAAAAGCTCTAAAAGCTGCAAGTTACCACATCTCAATTATAAAAAGCTTCATAAAGGTAAAAGTTATCTTACGAATTTTCTCTGATTCCCTAACTCATAATAGTTACATTTTAAAGAATTGTTTTACTCAATCACAAAATAATAGTACTGTTAATATTGGTAATAACTCAGGATGTGCGTTGTGGTACAGTGGATATCGGCTCAGAACGAGAAACCGGGGAGCCGAGTTCGAATTCCAGTTGAATCCATTGTATTCACTTACGTGCAAATACCCTTGGGAAAGGTATTAATCCGCCTATTCCTTCCAGTTATGGGTTAAATAACAGGACAGATTGGGTTCTATAGCCTTGGTCGGCAACCAGTCTATTGCAGAAAGCAATGGCAACCTACTGCGGGATAATCTTCTGCCCAGTCAGTCATGTCTCTTTCGAGACATGATCGCCCAAGCATGTATCACATATGGCACTTAACTGACTGAATATTAGCCATTTTCCTACAAGAAAACATTTGGATGTATTAACCAAGCAGCCAGTATTATTTTTGGCTGAAATTTTAAACATTTTTCTTTTTAAAACATATTAAGAAAGAAAGGTTTTTCAAGCTGTTATTGCTCTTTACAGCATCGATGAGAGGTTTCTTTCTTTCTCTTTGAAGTGGTGTGGAATGTTAACATCTTGTTTATCTCATTATTTTCTTTTTGAGTGACATGTGATATCCATTTTAGTTGTTGCTGCTGTTGGTAATCCTCAAGTGATGTGGTTTCTGTTATTTGGTACAGTTCTTAGTTTGTGATCCTCTAGCACCAGTCCACAATGTTCAAAGAAGTATGATCACTGCCATGACTCTCAGGCTTCATTTGTTTAAAGTTTTTTTTCACCATTTATTTTAGAAAGCAGTTGTTTACATCTTTCAGTTTAGATATTTTTGAATGGTTATGGCACCATGCAAAACATTTATTTCAAAGTTTTTATTTGACAAGGATATTTAACAACATGACTTGCAGTTAAAGGTTGTTGTTTTGGTTTTGTAGCAATTTGTGGTGTTGAGTAAAACTATCTCTGGCACAGCCTATCAGTGATGGAATATTACAGTAGAATCCTAAATATATAATTTTAATATTTGCCTTTATTTAATAAATTATCAAAATTAGCATTCTGGCTTCTGGGGAAAAAGTTCAGTCATTTAAGTATGATGTGTGATAAATGGTTGTTGCATTATGTCTCTTTCACAACATGACTGACTGGGCTGAAGATTTTCCTGTAGTCGATTGCCATTACTTTCTGTAATAGACTGATTGCCAACCAAGGCTATTGGTTCTGCTATTTAACCCATAGCCGCAAGGAGAAACAACAAATTAATACCTTTCCCCAGGATATTTGCATCAAAGTTAATGCAATAAATTCAACTGGAATTTGAACTTTGCTCTCCGATTTCTCATTCCAAGCCGATATCTACTGCACCACAATGCACATTTTAAGTGCAAAAGTTAAGAGGCTAAATTGAATTCATTATTAAATAATTACAACTCTTTAGAATTCCAGAAAACATTATAAGCCATAACAATCAATAAATATGTACAAATAATTATTTTTGCCAACTAATGACTAGATACAAACCAGGATAGTCATGACAATTACTCAGTTTTAAAGAATCTTAAACTGTGAAGAACAGAAGACAAGGGTAGATTTTATGATTCAGGTTGTAAACATCCATTGAAACTCAATTGTTTAGCTATAAGTGTATTGCAAAAAAGGAGATGATGATAGTAACTTTCCAATAATGTATAATTTGTATGGGCATATAAATTACTTATTATAGATGAAGATAGATCGCAAAGTGGATGAGTAAATTCAACAAGTCTAGCATTGTGGGCAAGGAGAATAAGGAGAGAAACCAACACATTTGTAGAGAACAAGTTAATCTTGTAGTAGCTTAGGTCTTTAGGAGTCATTTTTAAAATGGTCAGTCTGAGAGAATTGTTATCAAGTCATAGTAGGTACATTGTGTAGGAGGAATTTTGGTGAAAGTAGAGAGAGGGAAAGTGAAAAACAGAGAGTGGGAAGAAGAAAGAAAGAAAGAAAAGGAAGTACAAAGCAAGCTAAAGAAAAATAAAGACTAGAAAATGGAAAGAAAGTTAGAGATAGATAAAGAGAAAAAAGTGGGGAGACATATTTAATCAAGAGGGGGTATGAGAAATTTTCCTGGTGGGGAGTGGAAGAAAATGGAGGAAAAACATAAACAGGTGGAAGAATGGTGAAGGAAAAAGTAGAAAAGTAAAAAAAAAGGAAAAGCGAGAAGAAAAAAGCAAAAAGAAGAAAAAGAAAGCAAAAAAGCAATGAGAAGAAAAAGAAAGCAAAAAAAGCAAAGAGAAGAAAACGAAAGCAAAAAAGCAAAGAGAAGAAAACAAAAGCAAAAAAAAGCAAAGAGAAGAAAACGAAAGCAAAAAAGCAAAGAGAAGAAAACAAAAGCAAAAAAGCAAAGAGACAATAAAAAAATAAAAAAGCAAAGAGAAGAAAAAGAAAGCAAAAAAAGCAAAGAGAAGAAAACAAAAGCAAAAAAGCAAAGAGACAATAAAAAATAAAAAAGCAAAGAGTAGAAAAAGAAAGCAAAAAGCAAAGAAAAGAAAAAGAAAGCAAAAAAGCGGAGAGAAAAAAAAGAGAGAAAACAAAAAGTGAAGAGAAGGAAAAGCAAATACACAAAAGAAAACAAAAATTGAAGAGAAGAAAAAGAGAAAGCAAAAAAGAGAAGTGAAGTAAAATAGAGAAAACAACAAAAGTAAAGAGAGAAAAAAAGCAAAGAAAAGAAAACAAGAGAAATCAAAAAATGAAAAGAAGCAAAAGAGAGAAAACAAAAAGTGAAGAAAAAAGAAAACAGCAAGTGAAAAGAAGAAAAAGAGAGAAAACAAAGATTTGAACAAACAGCTAAAGAAAGAAAACAAACAAGTGAATAAAAGAAAAAAGTGAGAAAACAAATGAAATGAAGAAAAAGAAAGAAAATAAAAAAGGAAGGAAAACAAAGAAAACAAAAAATGAAAGAAACGAGAGAAAACAAAATATGAAGAGAAAAAAGAAAAGAAAAAGTGAAGAGAAAAAAGGAAACAAAAAGAAGATAAAAAAGATAACAAAAAGTGAAGAGAAGGAAAAATGAAAAAACAAAAATGTGAACAGAAGAAAAGAGAAAACAAAAAAGCAAAAATAAGTAAAAGCAATAAAATGAAAAGTGAAGAGAAAGAGAGAAAACAAATAACTGAAGAATAATAGAAAAATGCAAAAGTGAACAGAAAAAAAAGAGGGAGAACAAAAATGTGAAGAGAAGAAAAAAGAAAAAGTGAAAAAAAGGAAATGAAACAAAGCAGAACTGAATAACAAGAAAAGGCAAAGAAGAGAAACAGACAAAAAATGAAATTAAAAAAAAAAAAGAAAAAAAAGAGAAACTGAATGAGATATAACAATAAAAGGAAATGTAAGCAGAAAATAGACGAATGAGAATGGAAAATGTTGAGAGAAGATAAAAACTGGTAAAGAAACAAAGAACAAAAAAAACAGGAAAGCAGAGAAGGAAAAAATATGAAAAATAGATGATGGGGGAAGGAGAAAATGTAAAAATGTATCAAGAAAGAGAGAGAGAAAGATAGTGAGCAAGAAAGAGAAGTGAAGATAAAGTGAGGAGATAAATAAAGAGATGCTGAGACATTAAGAGAATAAACATCAAGATTTGTATAAAAAGAGAAAAGATTTGGCATAAAAGAACATGGGAAAACAGAGTGAGTGAAAAAATAAAATCAGGAAGAAAGAAATTTTGACAGAAAATAACTAATATTTGAGAAGATTAAAAAAAAAAAACTAGGAACAAAACAAGATTTAATGAAACCACTAAGAAAAACAACTTTTTTTTTTGTTTTCTCTCTTTTTCTTCTCTTCACTTTTTGTTTTCTCTTTTGCTTTTTTCTCTTTTCTTTTCTTTCACATTTTTGTTTCCTCTCTTGTTCTTCTCTTCCCTTGCTGTTTTTTTTACTTCACTTTTTGTTTTCTCTGACCAAGGAGACCAAATCAAAAGCGAAGAAGATAAGAACAACAAGTGGAGAAGATGAAAGAAAGAAATAATTCGAATAAAAGTAAAGATAAAAAAAAATGAAGGTAAACTGAAAATGATGTAAAGTAAGTATATTTTTAAAAATGTGTAAAAGGAAAAGATAAAGTTTGTATAAGAAAAACAAAATGAGAGAATAAATAAATAAAAAAAATTTTTAAAATAGAGAGGAAACAGAAAAATATGACAGAGAAAGAAGTAAAGCTAACAACAAAATACATAGCAAGAAGAGAAAGGGTTGGAAAAAAAAAAAAAGACTAAAAGAGAATATTATTAAAAAAAAGACTAAGAGAATATAATAAGCTAGGCATGAAAAGTGGGTTAGAATAGATCTGCCAGGCTAAATAAAAATGTGCTAAAAACATGACAGAATTTATACAAAACTTCCCTGAAGTTTAAAGTGAAACAGAAGATTCAGGAGACAGATATTGGAAATTTCATTAACATCAAAACAAAAACAAATTTATACAAGTTTTTATCTTGTGAATCAATTTACTATATATATATAGTTTATAATTTGCTATAGTTATGAAAAATGTGCTCATTATTAGAGACAGAGTGTTTATAGATACACCCAGTGAAGACATAGGAATCAACACTGCATTTCAAAGTGATCTTCACTCCAAATCAAACTGACAGATGTCTTGTAAACCAGATTCCTACATTTTATATATATTGTCCTATGTCAATGACATGACTCACAGTTTTATGCATTATGCAATCATCAGGTGCATTGAAAAATTCAAGTGCTATACTAGACATTTTATAGTTGAAATTGCTTGATGTAACTGTAAGTTCTATGCTAACAGTTTCTTCTCTCACACTTCTTAAATGCAAGATCAATCATTATCTTCATGTTCTTAACTGATCTACTTTTATTGTTCAATCTCGTTAATAATGTTTTTCTTTTTCTATATTCTTTTTCACTCAGTAAACATTTGCATCTTTGCTTGGGGTGAAATGATTAAAAACAAAATTTCTCAACAGGGTTTAAGAATGACGGTGGTGTAAAAATAATATGTGTGTGAATATATATACAGAGTACGATGGATGAATTGTCATCTAAATTATGCAAAAATGAAAACAATGCTGACATCTCATTTTAACAGCTATCTGTTACCAAAATTACACAAAAATATATTAAAATAATAAAGAGTAAATTTATTCAATAAAATCACCATTGGCTTCAACCATAGCCTACAAATGATTTTGGAATCTCCTGCAACTCTTCTGGAAGGTCTCCTTGTTTAGTTGGTGAATGCTTCTAAAATCTTTGCCTTCAGTTCATATTAGGTATTATAAGGAGTTTTGTTGATATCTCACTCAACTGCAGTTCACACAATAATCAAGTGGGTTGTAGTCTGGGGAGATATTTGGCCAGATGTAAGGGATGATATAGTTACAGAAATTGTCTGACAACCATAATTGTGGTCTCCTGCTTCTATGGCATGGTGCAGAATGTCGTTACCAGGCAAAGGGTCTTCCACAACCACCTCCACAAAGAATTGAAGTAGGCCTTCATGTCAAGTCTGAGGCCCTGTGGGAAGATGAATGGAAGCATAACATCACCATCACTAGTGATCATCCTAAACATTTTTGTCATAAACCATTGAACTCAATGAACTCTTTCCAAAAGCTCTGCACTTTCCTCAGTCTAGCATTTAAACACTCTGAAATGTTTGTTTTAAAGCTTCCAGTGCAAATACCAAGCAGTATAACATGCTGTTTCCAAATGTCTGCCAGAGTAAATTGTATCATTGTGTTCTTTTTCTCACAGACTGTGCCCAACTGACCCTACTACACTGTGATGTCAAAATCAAAAGCAAACAATGGCCATGCACAAAATTAAAAATATCAAATAAAAACAGTTTACCCATTTATATATATATATAAAACTTGATAAAGTAAAGAGTGAAAACACTATAAAACTACAGTGCTCAATGTATAATATAAAACACACATACACACACATATATATATATATATATAAAACTTGATAAAATAAAGAGTTCAAATATATATATATATATATAACTTGATGAAGTAAAGAGGGAAAACACTATAAAACTCCAGTGCTTAATGTACAATATAAAACACACACACACACATATATATATATATATATATAAAACTTGATAAAGTAAAAAGTGAAAACACTATAAAACTACAGTGCTCAATGTACAATATAAAACACACACACATATATATATATATATATATATATATATGAAAAGGTGGACACTGAGATCAAAATCAAACAACAACAGTCTGTTTCATGCTTCAGTGCAATCTTCAGAATATGTGAGTTGTGTTTTGGTTCAACTATTTGGTCAACTGGTCAGAAATGCATTATTGGTAATAAAGTTTCTCTACTTTTATTCATTATTTCTGACACTGACCACTATGCACCTGATGATTGTGTAATATGTGAAACTCTGAGTCATGCCTTCAATATCTACAAAAGCTCTAACTTGAATACTGAGCAAACTTAAACAATATATTTGTGCCCTCTACCCCACCCCATAGTTTTTCATTTTTTACTTCTAAACCTAACAGAAACTTTTTTTTCAAAGTTCAAAATAGAAATTCTGCCAAATGCAAGATGAGGTTATAATCTGAACCATTCAACTAAAGTCACTTAGGCTTTCTTTGGCAACATGATAAAGATCTTTCTCCAGCATCAAACCTAACGATATTTATTTTCCCATTTCACAATTTTCTTGTTCTGCATGAGGCCTAATTTTATCAAAAAGCTCCACAGACAACCAATATTCTTCATTTACTACTTGTTTTTCTTTCATCTTACTGTTGATGTTTTTCACTCTGATCAAAGTTGATATACTCTTTGAGCATTATAGCAAGAAGCGGCAATCAGATAATGCAAGTGACAATTCATTTCAAAGACTTACAAGATTGTTGAGACATCAACATTTGAACTCTGCAACTACAGGATTGTTCAAAACAAAGGAATCCATTCAGAAATGATACATAGATTATGAATGATTTTAAAGCTAGGTCTAATCAGTTAACTGTTGAATTTGCTAAATGTAACCATAAGTTCTATTTTAAGTTTCTTCTCATTGTGAAACTCTCTTCAAGCTTCTTCATTTTCTGTCAACTATGATCTTCAAAATTTAAATGCAATATCACTTGTTATTTTCTCTTTCCTTTATTGTCTTTTCTCCTCACTTATGCTTTCTTTATTCTCAATAGCCCTTTACAGCTTAGTGGCTTTATCAACTTGGCTGGAGTGAAATGATTAAATTAAAAAAAATATAGAGCTTCAAATATGATAATTCTGCTTGTAGATAATCAAAACATGATCCACATTGGTTATTGTATGTGGAATTAGTTTGACTGTACAACTGAGTTAAATAGGATCCCCAAACTATTTGCAACAACAAATTCCATATACTTCTTTACTTTAGATCAAGGGTCAGCAACCTTTTGAAAAGAGGGGACCAGGAAGCTATGAAATGTCTTGGATGAGGGCCATGATATCAAATATACTACAATTAACTGTCTCAATCTCAGTTGAAGAAAATGCAAAGTAAATTTTATATTATTTAAACAAGGTTCCTTATTTTGCTGCAGAAATAACAGGATAGCAACTAACGCAATCAGCAAAATACAAATTCCTTATTCCAAATGAAATGCTGTATGAAATGGCAAATTATTTGATAAGACACTTGTTCCTGCTTATAATTTCTCCACATCAGGTGAAATATTTGTCGACGACAGGAGCAAAACATCATCCAGATGGTCATCACCGAACCTTGTTCTAAAACAACTTTTAGTATATTTCTTTTTCAAAAAAGGTTGCTCACAAGAATATGTACTTCCAAATAATTATATCATCATTCTCACATTATTCAATAGGCTTTTATATTTTCTGCTTGGCATTTTTTTTTAAAGGTCAGCAGTGGATTGGGAATTCAATTTTATTTTAAAAATTCATCACATTCTAAGTCGAATAATGCTAACTGATATTTTTTCTACCAATTGCTCCACAAATTAATTGGATAATTAGTGTCCAGGTGTTGTGTTGACAGACCAGACAAAAATCTATCATGGGCTGAGTGCAGGCTGAGGGTTGCCAACCCCTGCTTTAGAGAGCAGAGTCAAAAATTTGTTACAGCTACAAGGTTAGAAAGATACCAAGTCCTATGATTGTCTAAATCCTGATGCATTTTCAGTCATGACCAATAATATTTTTTTTGCTGTAATTGTTCAGAAGTTCTAGCAGTAATTAATATTGATGAAGAAAATCTTAACATATGATATGTAAATGACAAAATATTGTTAGTAGACATGCAAAGGGAATTGCAAGAACTCCGACAGAATGTATTAAAGGGAAGCAAGAAGAAAAAAACTAAATGACAATTGCAAAGAGACAGAATTTCATGGTTGTTAGCAAAAAAAAAAAATTTAAAAAAAAATAGCTCAACATGCAAATTACTAATTGGAGATACTGAAATCAAACAAGGGCAACAGTTAAAATATCTGGGAAGTCTTTTAAGAAAGAACAATGGAAGGTGCAACAGTGAAGTCCTAAGAAGCATTGGGAGCATGAGAAAAACTACAACAAAGGAGAGAGGACAATAAAAGAACAAAAATTAAGAAGACAAACGATAATGATTGACAATACATTTAAATTTTTGAAGATCAAAGTTGACTGGGAAGAAGAAGCCAGGAAAGTGTTCTACAAGTGAGAAGAGTGAAAAAAAACTGTCAGCAGAAAACTTACAGTAAAATATAGCAATTTCAACTCTAAATTAACGAAACTTTGTCACCAATTTAGTATAGTGCTTATATTCATAAAGTCTAGGTGCTATAGAAAGTTCATCAGAACAGTTATCATGAAAGTATTTATAGGAAAGGTACAGGGAAGCAGTTAGAAAGAGACTGAAGCTGAAATGCCAGGCCAGGACCAATAACATTGCATATTCTTCTTTGGATTTTATCAAGAATTTCTAAGTATACAGCAGGAGCACCAAACCAGATGTGGTGACAATATTGCAAGCAACAATGAATCACAGACTGATAAATCAGTAAGATAGATTCTGCTGAGAAAAATTGTCTAACATGACATAGTGTACCCATTTCGTAACTACAGACCTAACAGTTGATTTATTATAATCTTTCCCCATTATGTCAGTTGGAAATGTTAGTCCAAAAAGGTGCAATGTGGTTCTACAGAAGGATGCTGTGAATGCTATGAACCAAACATGTGAGCAAGGACAAAGTTTTTGAGAAGAGAGAAAGAAAAAGATTTTTTAAATAAAAAGATTTCTAAATTTCTAAATATACAGCAAATGCACAAAACCAGACAAGCAGGGTTTTTTTATTATACTAGCCAAGTGATATTAGATTTGGACTTTTTGCTATTTGCGATTTTGGGGGTTTGCTTTTTTATATTAAGATCCACTAATTTGGGCTTCAACTAATGAAAAGGAGAAATTCAAAAGTTAATAGTGATGGGCTTTCAAATGCAACTTAATTTGTTGTTTGTTGATAAATCTGATAATTCTGCCTGTCGATCATTAAAATTTGATCAACAGATCATGGTTACTGTGTGTGGGATTATCTTGACTCTACAACAGAGTTGTAAAAAGATCCTTGATTTTTTGCCGTAGTAGATTCTATTTTCTCTGATTGCTGAAACATACTTGTAGGCAGTGTTTTCTACTTTCAGAACCCAGTGAAATTAAATTTTAGATTGTATAATGAAAAAGACATCTATTTTTGGTGATTTTTTTTTTTGTTCTTTTTAATCAATTCACCCTAAGCAAGGTGATAATGCCACAAAGATGCAAGGGAAGAGAAAGAGAAGACTTCAGAAGGCGCACTGCCATAATGTAACTTCCCTATGTATTTTTTGTAAATATTTTCATAGCAATTGTTCCGATGAACTTTCTTCTCCACACAGAGCTAACAATATGTTAACATATTGTTCTATTCCTCAGCTATATATATATATATATATATATATTCTTCATGACTCAATGACATTATCATATAAAAAAATAAAATAGTAAGGCACTGTTAAAGAGCAAAGATGCTGCAAGAGCTTTCAAAACTGGTAGTAAAGAGAATGAACTGAGCCAACAGCACCTCTCTCTTTGAGTGTACATATACATATATATATATATATATATATATATATATATATACACACACAAATAAATACAAATGTTTATTATAATAAGGAGAAATATATATATCTTCCAGATATATTTAGTCAAAGTAGTTCTTGAAAATGTGTATACCTTAGTCTTTTGTGTATAGATAGCTAGGGAGCATAAGACACAACTTTAAAAAAAAAAAAAGCAGAGAAATTCTGGGTGAAAAACTTTACTTTGATGTGCCTGATTTTAAAGCAAAAAGAAATGACCAAAACTTGTGAAAAAGGAAGAGAAAAAATATGGAAAAAAAAAAAAAAAAACAGAAAGAAAAAGAAAAACCCAGAAATGGACATTTTGTTTAGTTTCATGATTCATAAGCATTACAGAAATGTGATAATCACTCTGTCGGGTTTGTGCACATTGAGAAAGTAAACTGAAATAAAACTGAATAAATATTGACTTGGTTTGTTTTTTAGTTTGAAATTACACACCATTTCATAATTTTTAATTGTGAATTAAAAATGTTTTTTTTTTGTTGAAAGATTTTTAAGATTACATAGGTGTCTAGACTCAATGAAATCTGGAAAAAGTATGGGCTTAGAGAAACCTGATCAAAGATTTATCTCCCTCTTGTTGCAATATGCCATTTGATAGATATTATTTCTCTGATAAACAAATAAATCAAATTTTACCTGATTTTGTCAATTATGAGTCATAGAAAAATGGGATTGATTTCTAAAGTAACATTTAAGATGCAACAAGTCTTTCAGGTAGAATTATCAATGAAAAGACTTGCTGTCTTATACACTTTAATTCTTCTTTGCAATACTTGGTCAGTTCTAGAAATGTGTAGGTTGTATGATGCAAAGCAGTGAAAGCTTTCTTTGTTAATTTGCCATTTCTTACAGAAAAAGATAATCCAAGATCTGAACCAGTCACAGAATACAGAGAGAAATTTAAAATTTTCTTCATTTACTCTAAGTGGATTACAGTATTTATTTCTCAGCTGACAACCTTTATATCATATTTTTACATTCATTATTGTCCACCAAATATAAAATATGTTTATATATTCTGCAACTTCTGCAAAATTAGGCAAACATCTGTTTTCCTAAGGTCAATAATCTCTGAATAGTGTACTCATTAAAAATTTGCAGAATTAAATTAACATTTTGCCATTCAAGATTAGTCGGAGAAAGTGCCTTTGAGGTTAATTTTATCACAATATTTCAAAATTGACTGAGATTACAGGGTATTTTGGATGCTATCTGGTTTATGATTTCCATTGTGACAATATTTTGGGAACAGCATACATTTACTTGCTTCTTTTTGATCAAGCCAATTGTTTCTAATGCATTTTAATATATTGACTGAGTCAAATAAGTAAAAAAGAGGTTGAGACTTCATAACTGAGTGTTGATATACAATGGAAAACTTTGGGGGACTGCAAAAGAAATATATAGCTTTTTTTATTTTTTATTTTTATTTTTTTATAATCATATCACCCCAAGCAAGGCGATAACACCACTGATGCGCAGGGGGCTACATAAGGGTAAAAAGAATGGAAAAGAGAAAGCCGGAAACCACATCCTAAACAGGGAACAAGGGATGAGCCTCTTCACCTGTTCAATAGATGTGGATGGAGTGTGAACCGGGCGATAGTTTAGTCTATCTACTCCAATTATATATATATATATATATATATATATATATATATATATATATATATATATATCTTTTTATTTATAGCATTATTATCTGTTAGGTTTTCAAGTATTATCAATCATATCTCTTCAAAACTAATTATTATACATTTACCTTTGTCAAATAATTCTCAGCTTTAATACATTTAAGAATTAAAAATGCTATACATATTACCTGGCAAATTTCAAACTGATCACATTGTGGCAAGGTTTGGTCAGTAACGGCAACTTAGTGAGGATCAGTATATCTCGATGCAGCAAGTGTTTGAGTGTGAAAAAAAAATTAGAATGCTCTCAATTTTCAAATTAACTTACCATTTAATCAGTAATGCATTAAAATTGATTTAAAGAATCTACAAGAACCAAAATGGGATGAAGTGACAGAGGAGCAAAAGTTAGATGTATATAAATTTAGAATTAATTTTAAAGAGGATGATGTTAATAAATGTAGAGAAGTTCTTCCTGTAATACTATACTTAGATTATTGCTGTTATAGTCTTTAAGAAAAATAAATACAATAGTTGCAAAGATTTAATATCTGGAAGAGATAATATAGAAGAAATACCTGAAACAAACAGCTATTTTCAGGGGATTAATAAGGGTTCTCTCTTATATCCTAATGATACAAATTTTTGTTCTATATAATTATGCAGTCACTGGTTAGCTGATAAAAAATCCTTTTCTTTATTCAGTAAATCAAAGGAAATTAGCTTTGCATATAACATTGAGTGTTTTTAATGTTCTTTTTAATGTTCACACTTGTGATTAGGGTCACAATATAGAAAAAATGTTTGTCTGGAGCTCTACAAATGCTCTTTGAAATAATTTTTGTTCTAGGGAAAATAATAATATTACAAGTAACAAGTTCAGCAAAAAAAGGAAAACTTCAAACATTCAGCTAAATTTTGCATCTGTAACATATTTTTCTGGAAGTATTATTTGATTTTTAAATCTCTTTATTGTTTGCATCTAATTTATTTGCTTGTTTCCATTTAATTTATTTGTCTTTTATTTATGTTCAATTTTTTTTTTCATCATTTACTTGTAATTTGTTTGTCTGTCAATCATTATTTGTTCCCCAATTCATAATTAAGTTGTTGCTGTATTTGAGTAATAATCACTTAATAATTACAATATTGTAACTTTACAGAATAATTGTTAAAATTAAATAAAAACATGCAAATTAAAACAATGTTCATTATAATTTATAAAATATTGTATGGAATTTGAAACAATTAAAATTATGAATGAATTTCAGTCTTTAAATTTTGTATCTGTAATCTATTTTTCCATAAGTATTATTTGATTTTAATAATCATTGATTTTAATAATCATTGATTTTAATAATCAATTTATTGTTTGTATCTAATTTATTTGCTTCTTATTTATATTCACTCGTTTAATTTTTTAATAATTTACAGGTAATTTGTCTGTTTATTCAATTATTGTTTTTTCCTTAATTTATAATTCAGTTGTTGCTGTATAAGAGTAATAATCACTTATTAAATTGTAATTTCAGAGAATAATTGTTCAAATTGAAATAAAAACATGAAAATGAAAAAATGCTGATTAAAATTCTAAATCTGAAACAATTAAAATAATAAATGAATTTGAGTTTTTAAATTTTAATAAAATGTAACATGATTTATTGACTTTGAAAACGCTACATTCTGCAACTATTTTTTATTAGTAGTAATCATTTAGAAAATAATGAATATTGAATAAAGTTCAGTATACGATCTTGCATTGTGGTGCAGTGGATATCAACTCAGAACGACAAATCGGGGTGCTGAGTTTGAATTCCAGTTAACTTCCTTGCATTCACTTACGCACAAATACCCTTGGGAAAAGTATTAATCCATCTATTCCCTCCAATTATGGGTTAAATAATAGAACAGATTGGGTTCTCTAGCCTTGGCTGGCAACCAATTTACCACAGAAAGTAATGGCAATCTACTGCGGGATAATCTTCTGCCCAGTCAGTCATGTCTCTTTCGAGACATGATCGCCCAAAGTGTGTATCCTGTATGGCACTTAACTGACTGATACAATCTTACTATGGTTGTTTTTTCTTTTTTAAACATAATTTTAAAAAGTTTATAAGTTTCTTTAGTTTACAATCATTCATTACTGTCTGTCTTGCTAACTGAAGACCTATGTCACACGTCACAATCGAACTGGCTTTAACTTTTCAGTGATGATGACAAAGCCTCGTTGCCAGAAATAGTCATACTTGACCCTGAACAACACAACCTCTTTAAGGCACTTGATGTAAGACTCTGTGTTGAGTCTGAGGCCTTGTGGGAAGATGAATGAAGGTATAACATGGCCATATATAGTGATCATGCCAAACATTTTCATAATCACCATTCTACTTATTCAACTCATTTCAAATCCAGTACACATTCTTCAGATTGACACCCAAACACTCTGAAATTCTTGTATTCAAGATTTTGTTGTGAATGCTAAGCAGTACAGCATGCCATTACTAAATTATTGGCAGATCAAATTGTGTCATGGTGCTGCTTTTCTCCCAGACAGTTCTCAACTGACCCTACTATAATGTACAGTTGACATAATCAAAAACAAACACACATGGACAAAATTAAAAATATATGTTATGGTTTATAAAATGGAGAATGTTCTAAAAATAGAAAAAGATAGACACACTGACGCCAAGAATTCAAAATTGGGCAGCAAAATAAGGAACCGTTTCTTTTGGTACGAATAGGAGGAATACGTAGGAGTTAAGGACAGTAGTTTTGTGTAGGAGAAGACGCTAGGGTCCAGAAGGGGTTGGCTCGTTTACTACTAGCATCCCACAGTGAAGAGAATTTAGCTAGACTGCTCCTGTATCCACACAATATTTAAAGGTTGTAACTTGATGTAAAAACCTAAAGTTTTTTACCAAAAATAAACATCATTAATTCAAGTTTGTGTTATCTTCTAATTATACCAAAATGAAGCAACACAACATACAATTTACCCATAGCATGAAGTATATATATTGAGAGCAGGCAGAATCAATTTCCTAAAGATGTCTAAATACGCCTTGAAATTTATATATGTATATATACGAGAAATTGTAGGAGGATTTGCAGTACTTTCTGCATTCTGTTGAGGTTGAATAAAAATCTTGATGAATTACTTAATATATATATATATATATATATATATTTACTTCATTTTTAAAAATGAAAAATATTCATAAGTTCTACAATATAATTGTATAGAACACTTTTTAATACAAATGTGTACTGGTCTAACCCTATTAGGACCAAAAACTAAGTATTAAACAATCTATATATATATATATATATTACAAGAAAGTGAAAGAATACATAGATTAAAAACCCACTGTTCAAGCATTTACTTTTATAAAGAGTACTTGATACACAGTAGAGCTTAATATTGTAATTTTGTTATTACAATGGTTTATAAAAGCATAATATCACTACACAAAATTTTCATGTTTCAGAACAGAACTATTTCTTATCAGGTGATATGTCAAAATAAAAAATAATAAATTTTTTTAAAATATCACCTGAAGAGGAACAATTCTGTTTTGAAAGATGAAAATTTTTGTGAAATGATATGCTTTTATAAACCATTGTAATAACAAAATTACTATATATATATATATTCTTTACTTAGCTTACTTCCCTGTCAACCACTGCTCCCCACCTTTTACTTTCTTCCTTTTATTTTCTTCCTTTTTCTTTTTATTCTTCCCCTTACCATTTCTTTAGACCAGACAAGGATAAATTTCAACTTTTAACTCTCACTCAGTTAAGAAGTAGGGGTTTTCAAAAAATCTAAAAATAAAAATAGACAGAGATTTCTGTCTGCTTTCTTATTAATCCCACCCTTTTAATTTTCTGTGCTAAAAATTATTTTTGAAATTCTGCTGGTAAAATATTTTTGTTCATTTTGTAATTTTGCTTTTTGAAATAAATTTGTTGCTGATAACACAAGAAATTTCTTGTAGAAATGGCCATTCAGCAAATTTTAACATCGGAATTTGTTTTATTTTATAATATATATATATATATATATATATATATATATAAAAGCTCAAAACTAAAAATTTTCAATAAGAATACAATCAAGCTAAGTTACAGTTGTACTAGAAATTTAGAAAATTTCATAAAGAAACAAAATGCCGGAAATTTAAATAGCATTGTACAAAACAAGATCACTAATAAAGAATGCAACTGCAGGGACAAAAATAAATGCCCACTTCAAGGACTTTGTAATACAAAAGAAGTCATTTACAAAGCAAAAGTCAGTCAGTTAAGTGCCATACATGATACACGCTTAGGCAATCATGTCTCGAAAGAGACATGACTGACTGGGCAGAAGATTATCCCACAGTAGGTTGCCATTGCTTTCTGTGATAGACTGGTTGCCGACCAAGGCTATAGAACCCAATCTGTCCTGTTATTAACCCATAACCGGAAGGAAGAGATGGATTAATACCTTTCCCAAGGGTATTTGTGCGTAAGTGAAAGCAATGAATTCAGATGGAATTTGAACTCGGCTACCCAATTTCTCGTTCCGAGCCAATATCCACTGCGCCACAACACACAAAACTACATGACTTAAATGGCCAAAACAAAATATATTTGAGATCAACCAAAGACACGTTTAAAACCAGGGTGTTCAATCACGGGTCTACATTTAAAATAGAAAACTTAAAAAATTGTACAAAATTAGCTCACTACGTGTGGAAGTTGAAATTAAAATATAGAAAAAACCCAGACATGCTGTGGAGTATAGTGAAAACAGACAAGCCTTACAACGGAGGCAAAATATGTAGACTGTGCCAGGAAGAAAAGTTAGTGATTATGCTATTTCCAAACAAAAATTATGACTAAGTGTAACCATACCATAAAATATCTATTAGGTTCATACAACCATGGATAAAAACATTATAATTTCTCGTAATTTTAAAAATTATGTGTTCAAAAATTTCCCGTTACATGAGTGTTAAAAAAAATTACCATTACGTGAGTGTTCATACCCCCACCCCAAAAAACCCAGTCAAATCAGATATTGCAAATCGCCTGAAGATACCACATGGTAAAAACCTAGGTTGCGTAATAACTTGTTTCCAAATGAAGAATATATATAATTTAAAAGATTGCATGTTTGTGCATATTTTAAGTGCATGCATGTTCATATATGATAAACAAAGAAGAAGCCTACAAAGACCTGGGCTTCTTCTAAAAACTGTTTATTCTTTTTTACATTGATTGTAGGAAAAGAAAGTTATCAATGTATCTTAGGCATGTACATTTTGTTTTTGATCCAGTTAGGGTAAGTTAATATAAGCATCATTATAATGTTCAAGCTCAAGTCAGCCTTTCACAGAGTTGAAAGTAGCAAAGAAAATGTACTTTATAGGTAGGGATGATTTTGAAGACAGTAAATACTGTGCACTGGAAAAAGAGAGTCAGTCATCAGTCAACACGGGGGGGGGGGTAAATAACAGGACCCATCTATTTTTCATGTGTTGCTACATCTTGAAACAAGGGAGAGAAAGAGTTTAAAGCAAGAAAATGTTTGCTTTCTTCTAGATTTAACCATCAACACCAAACAGTGTTTGACTGAAACCAAGTGGGGGTAATCAAATTTCTGTTTTTTTACTTTTAGCACCATGGGAAAATCTATTTTATTTATTTATTTATTATTATTTTATCTATTGAAGATTTTATTTACTTTTCCTGCATATATACTGACAGCAATGTAAGTTTCATAAAGGTCTAAAAATCTTGAAATCACACACACACACACACATTATATATAAGCAGTATAGCCCAGCATTGCTCAGGTGTAACGAAAGCTTTAAAGCTAATCCATGGTCCTGAAGCTCAGACTCAGCCTAAAGAATATTTGTGTGAAGTTTGGTGAGAACTGGATAAAAATTGTGGATTTGTATAAAGGACATACAGACAGATAAACAGACACACACACAAACATCTTGCCTTTTTTTTATATATATATATATATATATTATCGATTTTCTGCACTATTGTAAGAACTGCAGTCTTGAAACTTCTGAATATTGTTTCTTATGTCTTTGTCTATGAGTGTATCAAATTTGATTAAAATCGGACCACTCCTTCTAAACCCGACTATTTCGATTATCAATTTTCGATATTTATCAAGGGTACCTCGACACAAAAGCTAGCTAAAAACACTTGCAGATGCTTATAGTACAACTGTGTAAATTTTCAAGAAAATTGGTTCAGCTGTTTCAGAGTCTATAGGTAACGGGGACACACACACACATACAAAGTTCCATTTATAAATAAGTTTAGATATATATCCAAGTGAATAAGGAACGAAGAAAATATTAACAACGTTCAAAACATTATTTTAAAACAGTGCTCAATATAGAAATAGAGCTATGAATAGTTATTATAAATTATAGTTTAGAACATTTACAAATTACAATCTACTAAAAGTAGATTGTAATTTTTATATTCTAAACTATAATTTATATATACATGAAGCCCTAAGTACAAGAAGGTACTTTTCAACATATACGTGAAAATCAGTGAAGCATAACACTGTATACCCCAAACCTTCCTCTATCTTGGAAGCAGCTTGACTGTATCATCAGATACTTCTTATGGTTCACAAGGATGGCAAATATGTTCCTGCCTGACTGTGCAGGCTCATGCCAAGTGCTAGTGTTTAAGGTACCTTCTGCCACATTGTAATAGCATTTCTTTGTTTTTTATACTACTCATATTTTTGTTACTTCATTATGGTTGTTGTGGTGCAGTGGATATCAGCTCGGAACGAGAAATCGGGGAGCTGAGTTCGAATTCCTGTTAAATTCATTGCATTCACTTATGTGCAAATACCCTCTCTTCCTTCCAGTTATGGGTTAAATAACAGGACAGATTGGGTTCTATAGCCTTGGCTGGTAACCAGTCTAATGCAGAAAGTAATGGCAACCTACTGCGGGATAATCTTCTGCCCAGTCAGTCATGTCTCTTTTGAGACATGATCGCCTAAGTGTGTATCATGTATGGCACTTAACTGACTGAACAGTGTATAATGATTGCCTTTATGGTAACATGTCAGATTATTCATTTTTTTTCCTTTCAAAAATATTTTTTACATGAAAATTCATTAATGTGCTTATGTGCAAGATTTTGTTTGCTATTTGACATATTTTTAAACCTTTTATCTGGCTTAAAGGAGCATAATGTCATTATTTTGTATGGCAAAAGTTGTGGTATGGTGATGCTTGTTTGCTTATAAGTATATAAATCTTTTTCCTTTAAAATTCCGTACAGTTTTTCTGTTGTGCTTGTATATTAAGGTAGATACTTTTAGATTCCTTTTTAAAAAATTCAGTGCTTTATCACAAATAGATTAAAAGTTATAGCATTACACATATCAACAAACTTTATTTTGTGGCAGAAAGTACATTCTCAATCAAAATGACTCATATATATATATATATATATATATATATATATATATATATATATATATACACACACTAGGTGATGGAGAAAGAGTCAGTCATCAGTCAACCAGGGTAACTAACATTCTCTAACAGGAGCATCCATTTTCCATCTACATCTTGGAGTAAAGAAGAAAAAAAGCTTGAAGCAAGAAAATGTTTGCAGTTTTTATAGATTTAACCATCAACACCTAACAGTGTTTGACAAAACCAATGAAAATTATAATAAATGTTATTCAGGTTTTAATAAAATGGTGATCAATACAGTTAAACAGAGCTGTTAATTATATTTTAATAAATATACATATTATCTTATATCAGCAACACGAGCATAGGAGAGTATATATATATATATATATATATAGAGAGAGAGAGAGAGAGCAGGTAATATCAATTTAGACCTGTAAGTACTTCCATATCAATGGATGTATAAACTGTGAGTTTCAAGATTGTTAGCAAACTTACAAGATTTCAGAGGAAGTATTTTAAGATATTCCCTCAATATTAGTCTTTGAAACAATTTCATTTTGCCAAATGCACTTTTAACATCAGCATAAAATGAATACAAAGCCAAAGTGAGTGTTAAATACTTATGCTCTAGTCTTTCGCATGAGTGGAAATTTCTCTTTGAAAAAAGTTGTAATGATGATCACATGTAACTTGTTATTACTTATATTACAATGAAGAACTGGACAGCTTTTATCATGAGAAACCATACAATATGATGGGCTGGACTGTGGCTAGTTGGTGTAGAGTGCCCGGGTTACCGGCCCTAGGAGTGTCTATCAATCTCCTCCTCTCCAAGGTCGGCACCAATAATAGTGGATAATCGATACATCATTTTCACAAGTAGAGCCTCGAAAGATAGTGATAATAATTAACCAACATTAGTGATTAGCTACAAAGTTGGCTCAAACTCTTGAACATCTGCCAGTTGGTCAGTGCTCAGATTCTTACGTTGAAACTGATTATTTAATAAGATCTTGCTTATTGAATTGCATCGATGAATTTTCAGGATTCTTCAATTAATTCTCCAAGAAAGGCTGTGGGATCAGATTTTATCATCTAATTTTATTCTTATTCTTTAATATAGATTCTTGAAAGAATATCACATTATGTCTTTCACATATTATTAATATGCAAGACATTGACTGAGATGTAGGAACACTCTTCTATTGATACAATTAATTATTATGAATATAAAATAAAAAGTTAAATTAGACGAGTAAATAAAATTTACTGAATGAATAATAGAAATAAATGGGAGGGGGAGGGGAAAACAGAAAGAGAAAAGAAAATATAAAAAAATAAAAATTTCAAGAATTTGATATTTAAACACAACCACACTTCCTATAATAATAAGATCACTAGGATTAAGAAAAATACTGATTCATATGAAAAACTCCTCTTTATCCAAGATACAAAAGAGTATGTTGAAGAGAATGGTTCACATCTTCTTCTATGTGCCCTGTTCCTTCAGGACGTAGGCAATCATGGCTTTCCATGTCTCCCTATCCCTGGTGGCTCTTAGTACGCCTTCTACTGTTACACCATGCAATCCTCGTTCCATCATCCACCTGATTAGGTCCTTCAATTATGTTATCCATTGTTTTCCTCTGTCTCTTTTTCCCTCTATCTGGCCTGTTAGTATCAGATTCTCCAAGCTCTCCTTCCTCATTGCGTGTCCCAGGAACTTCAGCTGTCTTTTCCTGATGCTCAGTATTAATTTTCTTTTTGTTTCCATCATTTCCAAGACCTCATTGCTCACATGCTCGATCCATACTCAAACAAAAAAAAATCATTCAATACAATACTCTTAATAACTTTCTAAGAAAAACATTTCTTTGTCCCAGGTCCCAGCTAAATCACTTGATAAAGCATTGATTCAATTGACAAATCAAAAAATCTAAACATATGGATAAGTTTATTGACTTTATGAAGGAGAGATTCAAAGCAACAGAAATGTGGTTCTACTGAAGGATGCTGAGGATACCATGGACCAAACATGTGAACAACAACAAAGTTTTATAGAGAATGAAAACAAAAAGAAAACTTATACTTAATATCAGGAAGAGGCAGATTAAATTTTTGGGACAGGTAATAAAGAAGAAGGGCTTGGAGAATTTGATACTCACAGGACAGTGGGAAAGAAAAACAGAGGAAAACAGTGCATGACATACTTGACACAGAGAATGGTTTGGGAGAAATAACAAGACAAAATATATTAAGAGCTACAAGGAAGAAAAAGATGTGGAGGGCCATTATCGCCTATGTCCTAAAAGGATATGGAACATAAAAGTAAGAAAATAACCTAAAGAAGTTGTGTAAAATGAAGATAACAAATCACAACCAAGTCTCTGGAAATGGCACTGAAACTGAGAAATTCTAAGGAAGCTGAATATATGAAGAAAGAGTTAAATTTCAAAAACACATAATGCGAAAAGAAGGTTTGTGAAATTTGACACTCACAGGAAACATTGAAAATAAGAGGGAAAGAACAAAACATTAAGCAACCTACCTAATGATTTTCTGCAAATGGATGACAGACAGGGGGCTAGGAGTGAGAGTAAATAGGCAAATATTTACTAGAGATCCAGAGAAGAAGAAGCTGTGGAGAGAAATGAATGCCCACAATACATCAGAAAGAAGACAACTCTATCTGAATACAGATAAGACCACATGAAGGTAAATAAAAAATTTGTTAAATGGTACTTTAAATACTAATAGAATTTTATTTACAGCCTTTATTTCTTCCAGTTCAAATCAAGTTTTTTGCATTTAGTCATTCAGTTAAGTCCTATTCATGATACATGCTTTGGGCGATCATGTCTCCAAAGAGACATGACTGACTGGGTAGAATATTATCCCACAGTAGGTTGCCATTACTTTCTGTAGTAGACTGGTTGCCAGCCAAGGCTATAGAACCCCATCTGTCCTATTATTTAACATAACTGGAGGAAAGAAATGGATTAATACTTTTTCCAAGGGCATTTATGCATAAGTGAATGTGAAGAATTCAACTGGAATTCGAACTCAGCTCCCAGATTTGTCATTCCAAGTCGATATCCACAGCACCACAATGCATATTTAGTCATTAGCTTTTTAAAAATCATTTCACCCCCAAGCAAATTTCGTTTACCATGTAAATGTTCACAGAGAGAGAAAAGAAGGACAGGAAAAAATCACATATGACCTCAATAACAATGATATGCATTTGCCATTTAAATTTTTTTTTTATAAGCGTTTCATCCCGAGCAAGGCATGTCACTGCCACTACTGCACAGGGGACTACATAGAGTGGAGAAAGGATGATTAAATATAGGAAATGTCAGAGGGTGGGTGATAGGCAGATAAGGATACTGAGAATGAGGGTTGGGTAGATGAGAGTGTTCTGAGAATAATTGGGAGTTAGTGTGATAGGAGGTGTCTATTGACCCTACATTTAAACACCTGGAGATTGTAGCTGTCGGGAAAGCAGACTTGTGGAAGGAAATTCCACAGGCGGGAAGCGCGAGAAAAGAAGCTGTTGGAGTAGAATTTACGGTTACATCTTATTTGTTTAACTGTAAAAGAGTGGGACCTAGTTGCTAATCTAGTATCTTGTGTAAATTCATGCTTAGGTGGCACCAGTGATCTAAGCTCATCGGAGCGGAAGCCATGAAAGTACTTGTAGAAGAGGCACAGGGAAGCCACATCACGCCGGTGAGAGAGTGGTTGCAGCCGGTCTGCCAAGTCAGTATCAACCACGTTACAGATCCTCCTTTGTATTTTGTCAAGAAGCCCAAGGAGAGCAGCAGGGGCACCCAGAAATGAATGAAAAGGAAAAAAAATCCACATATAGCCTGAATAATAATGAAGGCTTGTTTCAGTGTAGTCATTTGCTATGTAGTGTTCACAAAGGGAGAAATGAATGGAAAGGAAAAAGAAACATATATTACCTGAATAATAAGAATGGCTTGTTTCATTGTATTAATTTGCCTTGTAGTTGTTCACAGAGAGAGAAAAGAAGGGAAAAAATATCATATATGATCTCAATAATAAGGAAGGCTTGTTTCATGATATGCATTTGCCATATAGATGTTCCCAGAGAGAAAGAGAAAAGAAGGGCAAGAAAAAAACATATGACCTGAATAATAAGGAAGGCTTGTTTCAGTGTACTGATTTGCCATGTAGATGTCCGCAAAGAAAAAAAAGAAGACAAATTAAAAAGTCCCCCATATGATCTTAGTAATAAGGAGGGCTTATTTCATTATATGAATTTGCCATGAAGACGTTCACAGAGATAGTAAAGAAGGGAAAGGAAAAAAAATTACATATGATTTCAGCAATAAAGTAGGCTTGTTTCAGTGTATTCATTTGCTATGTAGAATTTCACACAGAGAGAAGAGAATACTATCAAATAATAGGATTCAGGATGCCACTTAAAATGCATATTTTGCATTCGCATTTTGATATTTTTGAGTGGATTTGGGTGTTGTCAACAATGGTGAGAAGGTTCATTAGAGCTCATCTGAGATGAATTCAAAGTACCAACGATGGTTCACCCCAACTTTTTTGAACAAATTTTCAGCTCAATGCACACATGCAAGTGACTGAATGATTTCTGAAGAGATCAGATATAAATTATTTTGAATTTATTCGGTTAGCACCTATCATCATCTACATTTTCCTTGATCATAAATGTATTATTTACTTATGCATGATATGCCTTGTACATAAACATGCTATTTACAGTGTTCTTAATACGTTTTTCAATCATTTCAACTTAAAACATGGCAGTAAAAACTACTAAGATGCAAGGGGTTACTAAATGTGAGAGAATATGAAAAAAAGAAAATAATGAAGAATAAAAGAATGAAATTTGAACACAGTACATATCTCAAAAGCCTAATGTGCAAGAACAGATTTGAAATCATCAAATGCAATTTAGTCTTTTCAGTATTGTTTGTTGGAGTAGCAGACAAAAAGATATTCTTGGAGTCCAGAATTATGCAAATGGTAAGACAGTAAATTCTGTCAATAGACAGAGAAATGAAACAATAACCATTGTTGCATTGCAGTACAAAATGGCAGTTTTATTTATATAGTGCATGCACTATAGCATCGTATTTATTTATACAGTATATATATTTTATACAGTTTATAGTGTTGCATTTATTTATTCTGTATAGACAATATATTGTTCTGTTTATAGTTTTGCATTTAATAGTATTGTGTATTCAATATAGTATTATATTTATTATAATATATACAATATAATATTTATTTATACTGTGTATGCAATATAAAGTTATATTTATATAGTGCAGACAATATACTGCTATATTTATATAATTTATACAATATATTACCGTATTTATTGTGTGTGTGTGTGTCTGTGCATGCAATAGGGTTTTTTTAAAATCAGTGTATACAATATCATCCTTATATAGTGTTTACAGTATATCTGGATTTGGATGTAATATTTACAATATATCTATATTCATTTATACAGTGTATATCAGATATTCTGTTGGATTTATAGAGTGTATAAAATACAATGCTGTATTTGTTTATAATGGGTATGCAATATAATGCACATTTTAAACTGATATACATTTTTTTTTTCATCAATTCCCATTAAATTTTGGCACATTTCTATTTTATCATTTAATTAAAAAAATGAGAACAAAAAATTTCTGACAAGAGTGGGACAACTGAACAATCAAAATAGAATTTTATAATTTTACATAAAAATTTCTTTTATCAGATATCAAATAACAATATGTTGAAAATAGGACTATTACATGTATAATGTGAATGCTAATTATTTTACAATAAAAATACATTAAAAACATGGAATAAGAAATAGCATGTGGGATTAAGAATGGAACATGTACAATATTAGCATATGTGAGCATTTGCAAAGTTTAATTTTTCTATTAACTTCGATTTCGGTCTCTTGTTTCATCAACAGGAATGTTTCAATGTTTAAAAACAAAGACAAAAATATCTACATGACTCTCTAGTAAAAAAAAAAAAGAAAGATGAAGAAAGAAAAATGAAAAGAAAAGAAAAAGGAAAAAGAAAGAGACTAGGAAAACATAAGGAATAGAAAATAATAGAAGAAAAAGAAAAGAGAAAAGCATAAAAAAAGAGAACAAAAAGAAAAGAATAGAAAAACAGAAGAGAATGATAATAAAAGGAAAGCAGGATGATAAAAAGAAGAGAAGTGGAAAAGAAATGGGTAAGGGAAGAAGAAAAAGAGAAAAACAGAAAAGAAAAGCAGAATATAAATAAGAAAGAAGTAAAAAGTAATAAAAGAAAAAAGGTAAAGAAAAATAAAAGAGAATGGATGGTGGGGAAAAAGAAGAGGTGGAGGAAAAACAAGGAAGAAAAAGAGAAGAAAAAGCAAAAACAAAAGAGAGGCCAAAAAGATGAAAAGAGCCAAGAAAAGAAAAAGGAGACATAATAGGAAAAGAGAAAAAGAAGAGATAATAGGAGAAGAGAAAAACAAGTTAAAGAAACAGAATAAGAAGAGAAGAAGAAGAAAAGTAGAAGGGAAAGAAAAGAAAGGAAAAGAAGAATAGGAGAATGGAAAAAGAAAAAAGAGAGAAAGAAAAAGAGAAAGAAGAAAATGAGAAAGGAAGAAGAGAAAAAGAAAATGAGAAGGAAAAAAGAAGCAGAGGAGAATGGAAGGAGAAAAAAAGAGAATGGAAGAAGAAAAGAAAAAGAAAATGGAAGAAGATGAAAAGAAAATGAGTAAATGATGAGAAGAAAGAAAAGAAAGAAAGAATCAGAGATAAAATGGATGCTATACAGGATTAAGTTTCATCAAAATGTGTTGTAGTACAGACAGACTTTGAGCAGAAACTATTCTTGTTATTGCAGCATTAATGGAGCAAAAGGTGGGTGGAGATTTTTGTCTGTATGGGTAGGGCGGATTCTAGTTCTAGATGAAAAATCCATGTCAAAACTGACAAATTCTTTTTGTCAATGGAATACCCTCAAAACTGAATTTAACAGGCAGTGGCAGTGACATGAGAAAAAAAACAAACAAACAAACAAAATGTATATATGTGCAGGAATAGAAGTAGGTATGAAGAATGTTAAGGTCATTGGAGAAAGAAGAGAAAGAATATTCATTTTCGACAGGGTTGGCCTTAAGAGTCTGTCAAAAAAAACTTGACTGACCAAAATAATGTTGACCAGTTGTTGAGTTAAGTGTAAAAACATGAAAAGCAATACTTTTAGAGAACAACAATGAAATGGGGGTGGGAATTACTGAAACATAACTCCCAGGATGGCTAACCAATCCTTGTTGCTACCTGCTCAGGCACATTTGTTTTTGTTCAACATTGATAGAGTCCAACTGTGGTTTATCCTGTGCCTAAACTGAGTAGATCTTAGTTACAGTTTCTGAGAGAGAGCGTATAATCTGATATAATCAGCAATTTGAATAATGTAACTGTGCTCAATTCCTCAGTCACAGTGACTTGTGAATTTGTGCAAGCACAATCATTGACGGTTACATCAAACAAATTTCACTTACAAGGTTTGGGTAAATCTGTGGTATAGTTTGCAAGCACTTTCCAAATGTATTGCAAACTGAGATTGCCTCCCGAGGCAAATAACATGAAAACTGAAAACTTCAGCATGGTTTTATATATGTATGTATAGACAAATGCACCATGTGTGTGTGTGTGTGTGTGTGAGGGTTGTTTAAAAGTTCTTGGCTCACTCCTTTGCAAAATTTGAATAAACATAAAATATTCTTGGAAGGGTGAAAATTTTTCAGCACCCCCTGGTAGTTATCCCAAAATTCAAGACACGACAATGAAATCACTGTCCACTGGCCTACATGTATTCAGTCTTCTTGAAGAAAATATATCTCTCCACAAAAATCAACATTTTTAGATACGAAAATATAGCCAGCAGATATGAATATTGAAAAGTCCCAACAAGAGATCCGCACATCTTAAACAAAATTCTTGCTTTATGAAAGAGATATTTGTACTTGAAGGGTTAAAGCGTTTGTAGTTTTCAGGTATTGTTGAATACTGATTGTTAGAGATTCTAGTTGAACTAATCCTCTGCCTCCTTTGGATCTGGGCACATACAGACGATCAACATCATCTTTAGGATGATGCATGCAGAGGCAAGTGAGGAGCTTTCTTATTTTTACATTCATTTGCTGAATATCAAGTATGGCCCAGTTAAGGATGTTGAAACTGTGTTGCACCACAGGTGAAGCTAAATTCTTTATGATTGATATTCTGTTTTATGAATTCAACTCAGCATTTAACACCAAAAGAAAATGCCTGCAGTATTCTTTTGTGACCCTCTACTTCATTTGGGTGTGCTATGTTCTATCAGGATGTGCATTGTGATGTAATGGATATCAGCTCGGAATGAGAAATCAAAGAGTCAAGTTCAAATTCCAGTCGAATCTGTTTCGTTCACTTATGCACAATTGGGAAAAATGTTAATCCATCTCTTCTCTCTCTAACTATGGGTCGAATAGCAGGATAGACTGAGTTCTATAGCCTTGGTTGGCAACTAGTCTACTACATAAAGTCATGACAACCTACTCTGGGAAAATCTTTTGCTTAGTCAATCATGTCTTTTTTGAGACATGATCTTCCAAGCATGTATCACGTATAGCAATAAACTGATTGATATTCTATCTCCTTCATCAACTCCTTGGTATTTATAGGCTTCTTCTTGTTTCAATTCCCTAATCTTTCTAACAAAATATCTATTGAATATGTTTCTATAATTTGCCTTTTCTTGGATGTTATTTTTGCACATTTATTTAATCACCGATGTCCTCACTGAAACCTTTTACAGTATTGAGGATATCCTTCAACCCATTGTCATCTTTGGCAAACAGTTTGATATCATCTATGTAGAATAAGTAATTAAACACCTCTTTTTTGTACTTTGTATTCATAGTTATTATTGTTTAGTTCACACAAAAGAGGATTAAGAACATCTTTTTAAATATTTAAAGTTGAGTATTGCAAATTAATTCTCTTTGTCTACTTTTGAGCGTATACAACCAGATATCCCTTCTCTGAACAACAAACTTTCTTACCTTTTTAGACATTTTTTAATATTATTTTGTGTCAGATCATTTAATCTGTTGTATGAACATTTCCTATTCAGGATAATTTGTTGAAACTACAGACTTTAAAAAGTTCTGATTTATATTCTTGAAGCAAGCTAGCAACAAACTTCAAGCATATAAATTCTTGAATTAATCTTCTTGGAATCGGTAACTCAACTGTTTATTTTAACCCCAAAGTTCTACACACCTTTATGGGTTTTAGCTATAAAGGTCTGAATTAGTGAAACTAAGGAATGTGTCTTGTCTGCAATATTTGTAAAGACTGCAAATTGAAAGATTAATTTCCGTTTAAAAATTTTTTGCTATTTTCTTTACTTTGGATTTTTTTTGTTTTTTAATCATAGCACCCCAAGCAAGGCAATAACGCCACTGATGCACAGGGGGCTACGTAAGAGTAAAAAGATTGGAAAAGAGAAAGCCGGACTGTCTATTTTCTCAGTCAGACAAACCATGACAGCTTAAGCATCAATGAAACAGAAGGGAGAGAAGCAAAAAACAATTAATAAATGCTATTATACCGATAACATCAAAAAGTAGTAATATATTTTAATTTTTTACAATTATTAAAAGATCTCTATTTGCAATTTTAACTTTGTAAGAAGCTAGGTTCCACCTTTTTACTGTGAAACCAATAAATTGTAAATGCAAAATCTACTCCAGCAGCTTCTTTTCTCGCACTTCCTCCCTTCCGCATACTTGCTTTCCCAACAGCTATAATCTCCAAGAATTTAAATGTAAAGTCAATAATCATCTCCTGTCTCACTAACTTACATCTTCTCTCTCATGCTTTTTTCTCCATCCACCCCACTCTCATCAGTATTCTCTTCCTTCTACTCTCTTCATGACACCCCCTGCAACCGCTTACTCCTTCTTATAACATTCCTCTTATGGAACCCCCTGCACAACAGTGGCAGTAAAACGCCTTGCTTGGGGCGACAGGATTATAAAAAAAAAAGAAAAAAAAGTCAGACATTTTGCTAACTGGCTTCATAAACATTTCTGAACTCTTCAAAAATACTGGTATGAGGGATCATCATTACAAGGGAAATAAATCAATTACAACAAAAAGTTACAAATCTTATAGAAAAAAAACAAATAAATTTATAAATTATATCAATTTCATGGCACCCCAACAATTTCTCAACCCAACCAAGAAGGAAAAAAAAAACAAATGATATTTCACTAGATTTTGAGAAGTGGGCTAGGCTAAGAATTTTTCTGCACCACCTTGAAGATGACGCACAGTTGAGAAAGATTGCAGAAGATAAAATAACATGATTAAAATAAAGGCAAGGAAGCTAACCAAAATAATTTATTGAACAAATTAAAAATTTTAAAACAGATAAGTTAGTAATTAAGGATTGAAAACAATTCTCAAGACCAAAGATTGAATTTAAAAAATAGAAAACCAAAAAAAAAAAAAAAAAAATTCATGTCATCACTAATTTTCCTCCTTAACAGAGAAAATTAATATTTTGCAAAAGATTAAGATGAAATCTTTTTACAAATAAACAAAAGACGGAAGAGAATGAAAGAACAAGTGAGTGGAATAGTGAACAATAAGAGGACAGGGATGAGTCATGGAGGCTATCTACAATGTAGCCTTGAGAAAGAAAATAAACACGAAAAATAAATAACAAATCAGTGTTTACAAAACGAGGTATTATTATTATTAGTATTATTACTGCACCTTGGTCTTGACTTTTGCATACACAAATACATATAACTATAAAAGCACACTTCCTATTAATCTCTCTCTCTCTCTCTCTCACCGCCCACAAGCTGTTCTCCGACAGGCAATATGGATTCCGATTTGACAGGTCCACAGCCGACCTGCTAACTACTGTAACGGAGTACATGCTACAGGCCCTTGATGAGTCTGACGAGGCTCGCGCGGTTGCTCTGGATATCTCCAAGGCTTTCGACAGGGTTTGGCACCCTGGCCTCCTATGCAAACTACGCGGTTATGGTATTACCGGTCGCCTGCTTGACCTAATCC